>VZTO01010883.1:58274-84803 GCA_013400615.1 Syrrhaptes paradoxus
CTGAATCTAATTGTGGGAAACAGATATTTGGTTTCTCTGCAAAAGCAACAAAGACTGCTCTCCACTACCAGCTATTGCTGGCTGGGGAGAGAGCAGGAGGCTAGGGATGCAAGGAGCGTACCTTGGATAATAAAACCTTAGGTAATAAAGTGTGAAATGTATTTACAGGGAGGAAGAGGGCTGCAGAGCATATAAATGTTGGCAAGCCCTCCAGATTGCCAGCTCAGATACAGAGGGACTTAGAACTTCCTCTGTCAGTACTAACTGGCTTTTTAGATCTACTTGATTACCTCTGTACTGCACTTCCTGGCCCATCAAATCAGTACATGAACAGTGCCGGACCCAGCCTGGCCCCACCTGCTCGTACACCCTGCTGCATTCTCCATAGGAAGCTGTCTCAGGACCCAACCTTAGAAAACACAACCAACTCTGTCTAAGCAGGCTGTTTGCAGAGAAACATGGAAGCTCTGCCTAATGCCCTGTGTGACTTCTCAGCCCATAGTAGGATGGGGTTTACCAGTCTGGGTGCTGCTAACGCAGTTAGCCCAGTACAGCCAGCCACCAAACTGTGTGGTTGTGTTCATGTAATACACTGTCCTGACCTGATAAGGCCTCCTAGATTTTATATCTCTGCATCTGTGTGTGATTGATGTGTGAACTGGTTAATCCACAATTTTAAGAGTAGACTTGACAAACATAAAGCTCTGTTGCTATTCAAAAACTTTCTGGTGTTCAGGGACAAGTCCCATTTGCTCTTTGTAGGTAATTCCAGTAAAGGGACTGTGAAAATTGGCTTTTAAAGTAAGTGCTAGCTTTTGGCATGAAGAGAGACCTCAGTTTCCTAAGTTTGCTGATTTCTGGGCATTTTCCATCTCTTTTTTTTTTTTTNTTTAGTTTGTCTTGAAAATGATCTCTTAATGCCATTAATGTTTCCAGTGTTTACCTAGATCCTGCATTAATTTATAATTAATTTAAATCAGGCTATTTTAGTTTATGAATATGACATTATTCCTCAAGCATTACTAGCAAACATAAGGAAGCACTAAACAGTTTTATTTCAGTCCCACCAAAGGAACCATCTGGCTGGATTAGAATGCATGGCTTGATTCAGGACCCAAATAAAAAAATTAAATTTGTTGAATTCAAGAAGAAATGGTGGATATGCATCTGCAGTTGTTCTTCAAAAGAATTAACTAGTATTGTTTTAATCTTAAAACTGATTTCACTTTAAACAAAAAATACAAATAATACTGTCTGCAAAGGTCCTATTCTTACAGTTGAACAGGCTTAAAAAACTCACAGGGGTAATAAGTAGAAGGAGTTAGGGACTAGACAGAAGTACCATTTACAGTATTCCAGTTTCAACTCCTGTTTCTTGAACGCTTTCCAGAACTAGTGGATTGCAGCCAGCACTGTATACATTTTGCTTCTGACAGGGCTTTCTTAATTCTTCCAAAGCCTCATGGAGCCATAAATGACAGAAACAATAAGGCCTTTGTTTATGCACTGCATGTTGTGGCTGAAAATGCATTGCATTCTATGAAAAAGAAAAGTTTTTTTTTCCTCACAGGACAGCTGTAATTGATGCTGGAAAACTTAACAGTCCAACTTGTTGGAAATTACTGTCTTTGTAGGAAAGACCCATTTAATTAACACATTTGAAATAGGTCTGCCTATTTTTATGCACATACCTGCTACCTGCCTGTCCCTGTATCTTTTTAATGTCATGCTGAGAGAAGCTAGGGGGAAGGCAAAATATACCAGGCAGTCTTGGCAAATCATGGTTCACAGCAGCATTTACACTGTATGATATTTTCCAGAAGCACATTGTAGTTCTAAGAGTGTCTTTTGTTTCTGGATTATAGATGTAAATGAATGTGAAAGCAGCCCATGTGTCAATGGTGCCTGCAGGAACAATCTTGGATCTTTCAATTGTGAATGTTCACCTGGCAGCAAGCTGGACTCTACAGGACTGATATGTATTGGTGGGTATTTCCTTTTGTTATTTTCTCTTTTTCTTACTAACTTGAAAAACGTTGATCATATTGATTAATTAAAAAAATAATGTTTTTGAGTAGTTTCCCCGTGGTGGCAGACAATATGTCTAGTTCTGTAGGTAAGACCAAACAAACACGTACTAATTTGATTGCTTCCATGGGAGCAGGAACAAACCGAAAGAAACATTCCTGAGGATGTCCCAACTATAGTTAAAATGGTGAGATGCAGGTATCAATGGGAGAGAATGGGGATGCCTTATTAAAAAGAATTATCTTGTGCTTTAGGAGAATGAGAGTAGGAGTTAAGCTATAGGTGCTTAGTCTGGTAGTTAAAAGACTAAAGCAGAAATTCCCAGACAGTTCTTTGGCCACTTTTAAATCTGAGACAAGAAAGCAAGTAAAACTGGAGGAACATCTACTCAAATAGTGATAGAAGAGCATGTGGCTTCTAGGGTTCAGGACATTTTTCATGAACTGTGAAGAGTGACTTTCCTAGCTATAAGAAAACATTAATAGCTTTTGAATTCTAGCACAATCTCATAGCTCTTTGCAGGAAGATGGTAAAGTTGTGTAAGACAGATCTGAGTTTGTCAGGGTCCCTGCCTCTGGAGGAGACATGTGAGAGTATTTTCTTGTATATGTATATATACACACTATATATGTGTGTATATATATATATATATACACACACACACAGACACGCAAGATTTTATATATATATATATATATATACACACATAAGTAAATAATGTTAGCATCCTTTGAGGATTCTGTTGCATCGAAAAAAAAAACAGAGCACTGCACAGAAGTTGGCAGCAACAGTTGTCTGCAAGATGTCATTGCCATTATCTTTGGAAGCCATTCATTAACATTTTTTTCCTTGCCTTTCTAAGAAAACTCAAAGGATTGGAGACATCTGTACTTCTCAGTTGATCACAAGCTGCCATTGTGTCATCTTGAGTAATATAGCTGAAGTCATGGTAGGATATGTGGGATAAATTGGATTGGAGTGTCATTAATAAATGGGTGATGCTAATTTTAAATGTTCCTTTTATTTTAAGATGGATTTGTCAGTTGTTCTTTGTTGAACTTTTTTGTTCTGACAAAATTTTCTTAACATAGGAAATTGAATGCAAAGACTCGAGTTTCCATTTAATGATGGAGTCTGTCTATGCCTTAATATGTTTTTTAAGGGTATGTTACTTTTGAGCCGAAGTCTTCTCTTAGATTTCCTTGTAGCATCACTGGTCAGTAAAGTTTAGTATTACTTTTGTTCTTTTTTACATTGTGCTAATTTCTTGAAAGGACCACACTAAGATATCCTTTTTTGTACTACTCACTTTTAATCTTTTGTTCTCAGACCAAAGATGCTACAGGTTTGCTAAGGGCCTAATTGTAACAGTGTTCTGGATTTACTTTGCAAATGGTTTCCATTGGAATGTTTATGGTGTGAGGTCCTATTTGGCCTGAATATTAGTGATAAGTAACATAAAATTTAAACAAAATAAATACCTGAACAGTCAGATAAAAAGTGAAGAATAGGAGCCACCTGTACACTGTGAGCCTAATCATTAATTTTTCACATTGATCAGAATCATCTCAGGAAGAGTTTTATGTACTACAGGTGAGAATATGTTAGGACAAAAGGGTCAGAAGTGCAGCTAATGTGAGATGTAGAGATTTATACTGCTAGAGCCCAGTCATATGTTTTTCTACTTTAGCAAAATTTCAATTGAAGTTGGTAGTGATGAGAGAAAGGCAGGCTGTATTGCTGAAAAGTGACTTGCAAATGCTCTTTTTGAATGTATGCCATTTTAAATCTCTAAAGTAGAGAAAGCATGTTTTTTCCCGTTACTGCTTCAGTGCAAGATTTGTGTATTCAATGTATTTGCCCTAATTTTTTAGCAAATTGCTCCTGTAAAGCATTCCTGTAGCATCAGAGATTGTGACGGGTTTACCCTTGGCTAAGAGCCAGCCCCACACAGTCCGTTCACTTACCTGCCCCCCTCCCAGGGATGGGGGAGAGAATTAAAGCAGTAAAGGGGAAAAAAGACTCATGGGTTGAGATAAGAACAATTTGATAACTAAACTACAATTAAAAAGCATATGCCAAAACATTAAACTATGGCTAAAACAGTGTTGTGGTTTGAAAATTTATTGTATTCTTCATAAGAATGATCAAAAGAAGGCAATGTCAGATTCTGACCCCTCTCTAGTTTTTCTAGTTTAATTGCAAATTTGCTCTCATGTCAGAATGAGAATAAGTCCTACATTATAAGAGGAAGTTTTTCTTTCTTTCATGATGATGATTAGAGTTATTGAATTTTAAAATGGCATCAAATGTTTATGTAAAAGCACATGAGAACACTGTTAGAATAAGAAAGGGTTAACATAACATCACTGTTAATTTTATTTTTACAATTTACTGCTCCAATGCGTTTGATGCTACATGGTCTTATTGCAGATTTTCACTGTCTTGTGGAGTCAGGTCACATACAGCACGTTAGACTGATGTTATATGGAGAAGCTATATGGCTGATGAAGGTTCTTTACTCAGTTTGTGGAGAGAAGACTTCAATCTGTCAGTTCCTTTGGTTCCTTTGGTCCGTCTGCTCAGCCTCAAGGCTGAAGAATCAGGTGGCTTGAGCCATTTGCATTGATATTACCTGTAGAATTGGGCATAGATGTGAGCTGTTTGTCTCTTTCTTTGAGCTTTCCTGGGTGGAAAAAAATGGCTTGCTCAAATTACAGTCAGAATTCGAGTGACAGCATTTCTGCTCAAATTTAAGCTCAAACCTCCAGCAAATGAGTGTTGTTAGTTAAGCATTTGCAATAAAAGCGTTCATCAAAAGTATTGACATTTTGCAATATTGAGGCTGCATTCTTAGAGACAAAGGAGGATTTTTTTTTTTTGAAATACATCTGTTGGTGTTACAAGTGTTACATTCCTATTTTGGGAGCTGCTCAGATGGTAGGGATACTGCCACTTGTGCTTTTTGAAATGTGCACTTAATATATGCTTTCGATGCATGTTTTAGTCAAGATTTGTGGAATTCATATAGTGCACGATAAGTAGGCTGCCATCTGCCTGTGGTATGTGTATATTCTTCTTCAAGTCAGAATCAAAGAGATGCAAACAACAGAAAGAATGCTTTGATGCTGGATGATTTTTTCACCAAAGTCACTGTGACTGCCCATTGCGGATTTTGTCTGGACAAGAGAGATTATATAAAATAAAGGAAATTCACTCATAGCCTGAAAAAGATAAGACAAGCAGACTTTGTCAGGATAATATAGATACAGCTGGTGTGAGGAAAGTCACCTGCTAATTTGTATAGTTAAAATAATTTTTGATATATTAGTTTGATTTTCTCATCCTGTAAACGCGGCTACTAAAAATAGATAATATTGAGCTCAAGAAACTTTAGTGAATAAAGCACTAGAAGCATTTACATTTTGATAACATAAAGCAGAGACATCAACATATGGCAGCAAGCTGGACATGGCATGAAAGAGCAGCTAAAGAACCTATATTCCCTCTCCCCATGCTGGTTCCTGAATATGGGACATATGATGTCTTGACTGTTAACTAAAGGCAGATCAAGGTGTGGGAAAGATAAGTTGTGCTCTCTGTGGTCTACATAATTTTATAAAATGACAATTTTGTAGAAAACGTTGGAAGCTGTTTGAAAAAAAATAAGATGGAATTATTCTATCTTAAACACGTTGCTCCTAAACATGAAGTAGTAGTAATACTGATCAACAGCAACTTATAGATGGTTTGGCTTTTTGTATGTATACAGAAATCTTAAAGCCCAATCCTGTTCCTCTTTCATTAGTTATCTCATTAAATTTGTCTGGGCCACTTGCTTGTCTTTGAACTCTTGAGTATGCACATGCATTTAAACTCTACCCAGGCTGACCTCTCAGTCTGCTTTTGCTATCTGATCACAAAGGTGGTTGTCTGCTTCAAGAAATTTTATACCATTTGAGTGTAACATTGTAAAGGTACTGAGCCAAGGTGCTGTTAAAGTACATAACTGATTTAGGATCTAACTGATATTTTTTAAAATGGCTTGGGCACTGAAAGTATGGATTTTAAGACTTGGGTACCCGAAAGAGAATTTCAGAGGATTTCAGGCAGCAGAGACCACACTTATGGCTGAAAATCTCCACTCTGCTCAGTGGCTGTCTAGCATGGGCAGCAGTCAGGAGGTGCTGCCTGACGTGTCTGGGCATTACTGGAACAGGCTTGCCTGGAGCTGGTCTGGGTTCCCAACCTGCCAATCCAATTTGTGATTCAGGAGCTGGGTGTGCTGGGGCTGAGCCCTGGGGAACAGAGAGTGGAGTATAACTTAAGTTTCTTCAAAGCGTAGCTAATGCACCAGCAGAACCAGACCCCTAAAAGAATATTGTACACTCCTGTCCCCCACATTTTAATCTTTTTTTCCTTCCTGACAAACTTGAAAGTTCCCAGAGTGAGACAGAGGCAAGAGCACCTGGATTTTACAACCCAGTGGTTCAGGCAGTCAGTTGGAAGGGGGAGTCCCGGGTTGTGATCTCTGCTTTTGTTGTAACTTCTGTATTTCAGACTGATGAGTCACTAGATTAAAAAAATTAATAAATCTATTGTAATATTTGAAGGACCTCTGATAGCTGTGGGACATGAACTATAAAATGTCTCAAGCAGTGTGCTCTATTGTTCAGTTTTAATGATAGTGTTATTCCTTTCCACCACTTCTAAACTAAAATGTGTGCAAAATTACTCTAATGGAAAGTTTTATTTTAAAAGAGAACGTGTACTCCCTTGGTACTCTGTCTACTGGTAGCATGAACATGGCATGCCAGCTCTTTTTTCTGTGACAATTCTATATTGTTTCCTATTCCACTGCAGATAGCCTGAAGGGGACTTGCTGGCTTACCATCCAAGACGGTCGCTGTGAAGTCAACATCAATGGTGCTACACTGAAATCTGAATGTTGTGCTACCTTAGGAGCAGCTTGGGGCAGCCCATGTGAGCGGTGTGAATTAGGTATGCTCTCATATCCTACATCTTTTGGGAGAAGAGAGGTACCCATAGATAGATTCGAATCATTTTCTGTATAGAAAACAAACAAACAAACAACACAAAAAAATCTATGAAATTAACTTGTCTCGTTTAGCATCGCTTATAATCTCCGCCATCAGAGATCATTCTAATAACTTTGAAGTTACCAGGAAGTAACGTGAATAAATCTTTTAATAATTACATATGTTTCGTCTCCATAGGGACTGTGCATTGGTGTAGGGAAATAAGGACTACAATAATAAAGTGAAATATCTGGTAAAAGTCTTGAGTGATTTTTTATGTTGCAGGATGTTAACACTTTTTCCAGCTGTTCTGAAACACTTAGCTTATGTGCAATTATTGATTGCAGAACAGTACTATTAGATTGCAGGACCAGGTCTAGAAGTTGGAAGCAGGAATGCTAACTGTGTGCTGTAGTTTCTGGAGAAAATACTTGGCCAACATTCTCCTCACAAGGTTTGAATAATGACACTTGCAGCTGAACCAGTCTCAGGACATTTTAGCCTTTCATTTTTAATTGGAACAATAACTGTGGGCACATGTATCCCATCTAACAAGCATGGTGCAAACAACATCCAACAGAGCTCTTAACTGTGCAGTGCAGCATCAAGTAAAGATATTACTTTGGATTCCATGAAGCAGCATGGTCAGGTTAGACCGGTAAAATTAATAAAAAAATAGTCAATCTAGAGAGCTAATTAGATCACGCTGGACACCTTTAGACATTTAATTTCCTATTCTCTAAATTAGTTAAATTTCAGCAAGCTTTCATATCACTACATCATGCTACATTTTACATGCATATCCTAAAATAACATTATTGCTCAAATCCTTTATTAGGCTGCAGTGGAAAAAAAGCCTTTAGTGATAACTGGCATCACTAAAGTTTTAAATCTTCAGGCAGCTTTACAGGAAATTTACCTTTCAGCTACATTTGTGTGCAGAGATTGATATTATTAAATGTTGAGCATTCTGGTCTCCATTAAGGAAAGCACATGAGAAGGTAATTGTCTAAGATTTAATTTCCTCAACTATTCACTTTTTTTAAGTAACATATGTGAGTCAGGACTTTTCTTCATTGAGGCTAGAGCACTCACTACCTTATATAGTCAAATTATTAGAGAATGCCAAAGATACATTTTTGTTTAAATTATTTGCTCCTATATTTCTGTCATTCTAAAGCAGTGATACATCTTTCTGGCTTGATTCCAGACCCAGCTTGCTCAAGAGGATTTGCCAGAGTGAAGGGTGTTACCTGTGAAGGTGAAGTTTTTACTTCTTACTCAAGATGTCACTTTTTTTTTTCTTTTGAAAATGAGATAAAAGGGGATTTATTATGTTGTTTTTTGTCAGGCAAAATCATGTTGACCTTAGATAAATGCCTTCACAAGCAGTTACTGACTGTTGGGTAGTGTTATGTTGCACTGTTTGTTGGACAATATCAAAATGATACAAAGAGACTGGAAATGCTCCTTCAAAATACATTTAATCCCTTTAGTTTTAACTTTATGTCAGCCATATCCATCATCTTATCTTAGAGAAGACAGTATGGCATCTTTGTGCTCTATAACTTTAAGATCTTGCAAGAGTCCCTTGAGACTTAGCCAGACACTTGTTCAGAATGGTGTTCAGACCTTAATACAATATGGATGAAAGCCTCTGACTTGCTTTCGTGTAGCTTATATAAATAAATATATAAATATATAAAAATAAGGCTATAGCTGTCTCTTTTGGGTTAGCATATAACTCTACTCTTTGTTTCCCCAACAGATGTAAATGAGTGTGATATTTTCCCGGGGGTTTGTCCCAATGGTCAGTGCGTGAACAGCATAGGCTCATTTCACTGCGAGTGCCCTGAAGGACTGACACTGGATGGAACAGGGCGAGTGTGTTTAGGTAAGCACACTCAACTCTGCCAGGTTTTTAGCTGTGTCCAGCACTCTCGGATGCTTGGTTTGTTTCTGAATTCCTCCAAAAACAGTTTGTTAAGTGTACAGTTTAGTTCATGCCTGCTTAGATATCAAATGCCTGTACCAGTTCAGGGAAAAGCTGTTAATCCCTTGGGAAAATATGAATGTTTGTGTTAAGGCTTGTTTTACCCACAGTGCAATCAACAGCTTTTGCTAGAGTGCTGCCCTTACTCTGACTCTCGCTCACTGACGCACTGGGAGCTAGATGATAAGCAGTCAGTGGACCAGCCAGCAGCTTGTAATGCGGGGTGAACAGCACTCTGTTGCTGTCGAGTCATTTTGTCAAACTGGGATACTACCTTGTAGCACAAATATGCTGGTGTAAAGTGGTCTGTCTGAGAGTAATCAAAGTGATCACAGATAAAAAAAAAAAAAGACTTCATCTTTGCTGTACAGATTAGTATCATCTACTGACAAAACATGATGTCTATGAAGACATCATACTCAGAAGGCCAACCGGATCCTGGGCTGCATCAAAAGAAGCATTAGCAGCAGGTCAAGGGAGGTGATTCTCCCCCTCTACTCNGAATGCCAAAGATATATTTTTGTTTAAATTATTTGCTCCTATATTTCTGTCATTCTAAAGCAGTGATACATCTTTCTGGCTTGATTCCAGACCCAGCTTGCTCAAGAGGATTTGCCAGAGTGAAGGGTGTTACCTGTAAATGTGATTTTTTTACTTCTTACTCAAGATGTCACTTTTTTTTTTCTTTTGAAAATGAGATAAAAGGGGATTTATTATGTTGTTTTTTGTCAGGCAAAATCATGTTGACCTTAGATAAATGCCTTCACAAGCAGTTACTGACTGTTGGGTAGTGTTATGTTGCACTGTTTGTTGGAAAATATCAAAATGATACAAAGAGACTGGAAATGCTCCTTCAAAATACATTTAATCCCTTTAGTTTTAACTTTATGTCAGCCATATCCATCATCTTATCTTAGAGAAGACAGTATGGCATCTTTGTGCTCTATAACTTTAAGATCTTGCAAGAGTCCCTTGAGACTTAGCCAGACACTTGTTCAGAATGGTGTTCAGACCTTAATACAATATGGATGAAAGCCTCTGACTTGCTTTCGTGTAGCTTATATAAATAAATATATAAATATATAAAAATAAGGCTATAGCTGTCTCTTTTGGGTTAGCATATAACTCTACTCTTTGTTTCCCCAACAGATGTAAATGAGTGTGATATTTTCCCGGGGGTTTGTCCCAATGGTCAGTGCGTGAACAGCATAGGCTCATTTCACTGCGAGTGCCCTGAAGGACTGACACTGGATGGAACAGGGCGAGTGTGTTTAGGTAAGCACACTCAACTCTGCCAGGTTTTTAGCTGTGTCCAGCACTCTCGGATGCTTGGTTTGTTTCTGAATTCCTCCAAAAACAGTTTGTTAAGTGTACAGTTTAGTTCATGCCTGCTTAGATATCAAATGCCTGTACCAGTTCAGGGAAAAGCTGTTAATCCCTTGGGAAAATATGAATGTTTGTGTTAAGGCTTGTTTTACCCACAGTGCAATCAACAGCTTTTGCTAGAGTGCTGCCCTTACTCTGACTCTCGCTCACTGACGCACTGGGAGCTAGATGATAAGCAGTCAGTGGACCAGCCAGCAGCTTGTAATGCGGGGTGAACAGCACTCTTCTCTGTTGCTGTCGAGTCATTTTGTCAAACTGGGATACTACCTTGTAGCACAAATATGCTGGTGTAAAGTGGTCTGTCTGAGAGTAATCAAAGTGATCACAGATAAAAAAAAAAAAAGACTTCATCTTTGCTGTACAGATTAGTATCATCTACTGACAAAACATGATGTCTATGAAGACATCATACTCAGAAGGCCAACCGGATCCTGGGCTGCATCAAAAGAAGCATTAGCAGCAGGTCAAGGGAGGTGATTCTCCCCCTCTACTCTGCTCTTGTGAGACCACACCTGGAGTACTGCATCCAGGTCTGGGCCCCCTAATGCAAGAAGAATGTCGAGCTGTTGGAAAAAGTCCAGAGGAGGGCCATGAAGATGATCAGTGGTCTGGAACATTTCCTCCTATGAAGACAGGCTGAGAGAGTTGGGGCTGTTCAGCCTGGAGAAGAGAAGGTTCCAGGGGGACCTTATAGCAGCCTTCCAGTACCTGACGGGGGCTACAGGAAAGCTGGGGAGGTACTTTTTACAAGGGCATGTAGGGACAAGATGAGGGGTAATGGATTTAAACCTGAAGAGGGAAGATTTAGACTAAATACAAGGAAGAAATTCTTTACTGTGAGGGTCGTGAGACACTGGAACAGGTTGCCCAGAGAAGCTGTGGATGCCCCATCCCTGGAGGTGTTCAAGGCCAGGCTGGATGAGGCTTTGAGCAAGCTGGGCTAGTGGGAGGTGTCCCTGCCCATGGCACGGGGATTTGAACTAGATGATCTCTAAGGTCCCTTCCAACCCAAACCATTCTGTGGTTCTGTAATTCTATAATAAGACATACATTTCTCTAGGTAAGTCTTCAGGTATAAAAAATATTGAACCCCTGTGTAAGTTCAAGAAAACAGAAGAATCCTGTAGCAAGTGTAATTACTGTTATTAATCCTCATGTTAAAAATTAATGGTCAGAGATAAAAAAAGATAAAGTCAGGGTACCGGATGTCTAGAATAGATTCTGGAATCCATGTTTATTTTTCTTACCATTTCTAAAGACTATAAAAATATGATTACTGACAGCATTGATTTATTTTAAGAAAATGGGGCAGCAGAATTTCAGCTCTTGCTTCATGTCAAGGATTTTCCTATTCTAACCTTTATTTTTTTGTTTCAATGGTGTTCTCTTTCCTCAAGCAGATGTAAATTTAAGTGAACACATTTGCTTTAATTGCACTATGCCTTACCAATGTCTGATACAAAGAGTTACCAGGTTGTGAGGATTTTTAAACGGAAATTTAGTTCTAGAGATATTTTCTAGAATAAGTAGAATTTTGAAATGCAGCAGATCTGTACAGTCATTAGAATTGTCTCAGAAAAAAAGAAACAATTCAAAACCAAGTCTGCCTGGATGCACACTTGCGTTATGTTTGTGCCTATCGTGCAGTTTTGCATATTAGCTTTTACTTCATATTCCTTTCCCCCATCCCACTGCAAACTTAGTAATTCTGTTGCCAGGCACTGGCATCTGTGGCCATCAACCCTGTATTGTTTTTCCATGATAAATTTGACAAGGACAGGTGCACATCTAGTTGTGGTTGATGGATATAATGAAAAGTTGGAACAAGTAAGCCATTTTCAAACAAGATACAGGAGTCCTTTCCCCTCAAAGCCATGTTCCCTTTTCTTATTTTAGTGAAAAAATGACCCTTTATGTTACAAGGTATGTGCCTTCTCTTATGCTACACAAGTGCTGTGCACTATATCCTGTATTTCTGAAATAAGATTTTTTCCTGCAGAATCCACTACAGTGATTTTAGTGCAAACAAATATTTATTATCAATATGTTTGAATGTCTGGAAATGAAAATAAATATGATCTTAATGAGGAATAATTTACAGGAAACCATAAATATTCTTTGAACAATTTCTATTTTTTATACTAGCTTCTAAATTGTTTAACTTCAGATGTGCATAGGGTAAATTTATATTATAAATCTGTACAACTTTGAAGGACTTATATGGAAAACAGTACAGCAGCTCATCTGTTATTTTTAGGCCTTGCATCTTATCCAAAGCTTTTTGTGCTAAGCATTTAAGTGTTCTGTTAAGTTTGCTAAAACCTAACTTCCAGTTCAGTATTTCGTACAAAACATTAATGCTTATAGTTATCCTGAAAATACAGATTGACCTCCAGTCCATTTCAGTCATGTCAGGAGGCTCTAGAATATATCCAGAAGTTATTTTATCATACACAGTGTGTCCTTGCGAACTTCCTTACACACTGAAAATAACTCTCTTTTCCTGGAGAGCATTAAGCTACCAATACATTTCTGTATAGTATCACAGACATCTTCTCTAGTGCTGCTGTAATTGATACTGTCAATTTCCCATTACTAGTATTATTTGCCATAATTTTTAAATTTGGGCATAGAAATTCACCTATGTTGTAGAAATTAACATGTAGAGACCCATTTTTATATGAATTTTATATTCTAAGAAATGCTAACATTTTTCCTAAAAATTTTAAGTGATTTTTCTTTATTGAAATACAAATAGGTGAGAAGTATAGCATGTACTGATGCTTTCAAGTGTGTTTTTAATGTTATTTTTTACCGTATATGAGATATGGCAAAGCTGTTTTTTTCTGTGTACAGAACAGTGTGTGGTACTTTTTCTCACAGCTGAATATCCAAGTACAGATTTTGCCTGCACATTTGGTTGATCTCTCTTTTGGTTGACCTGCTTTTCTGCTAATGGGACCCTTGAGTATAAAAATAATTAATTTTTCTGAAAACCATTTTGTTTCCTCTTGCAGGCTGGTGTTAAAGTAAGCCCAACAATGGTCATCATTTTTTTTTTCAGTATTCCTTATTAAATTAATTTTGTAATATAAACATGGGTAGGAATATTTTTTACCATGAATGCAGGTCAATTTTTAAATGATAATAACCTGATACAATAAAGAAATAACATGTCTCTGTCCTATCAAATACATGTAGAAACCTAAAAAGCACAAGTGTCAAAATAGTGGTATATCTTTGTGTTGGGAGACAACAAAATAAAAGCTTATACTTTTATATGGTACAACAGAGATCCAGAGACTTAACTATAGTGCAGTATTAGCAACTTCAAGTGGTTGAACATATTGTGGATGTGTAGAGTCTTGAGCAGAAATCTGTCTGCCAGAAATGGAGCCTCACATGTGCTTGTGCCTCAGAAATAGGTGTATTCTGAAAAACTGAATACTTTAGCAAAGGGTAAAATGCTTGTTTGTTGTTGTAAAATGAGCAGATATTCGCATGGAGCAATGCTACCTGAAATGGGATGAAGATGAGTGCCTTCAGTCTGTGTCTGGCAAGTTGCGTATGGATGCTTGCTGCTGTGCTGTGGGGGCTGCCTGGGGCTCTGACTGCGAGGAATGTCCTAAGCCTGACACCAAGGAATACGAGGCTCTCTGCCCTAGAGGTCCTGGCTTTTCCAACAGGGGAGATATTCTAACTGGCAGGCCATTTTATAAAGGTAAGAGTTCAGTCTTGGATCTAAAAATTCATTATAGGTATGTGTGGTTGAATATTCTAAGTAAATTCCAGAATTGTTTGTTACGTATTTGAGATTAGAGATGTTGTAAAGGTGTTTGCATGAAAGAGCTGACCTTACAGGTGGGAAACTCTCTGCTTGCATGGTGCTCAAGAATGTTACAGGAGCCTAAAAGGAAAAGGTGCAAAGTTAGAATTTGATAAGGAGAAAAAGGATATTACTATGACAGGACTAAAGTGGGGAGCTCTAAATGTTATTCTAACAAATAATGGAAAATGTGCACCTTTTTTAAGGTAGTGCTTTGCAAAGAGTGGGCTGAGAGTCAGATAAAGTTCTGTAAAGTCAGAGAGTTAACATAAAATATTACTGAAATTTGTCCAGGTTTCTCTGAAAGAGGGAATGAAGAAGGATGCGCTATGCAGAATTAGTAAATTAATAAAAGGAAAAGACTGGAAAACGTTAAGAAAACCAAATCTGAGATATTCTAGGTGACTGAGATCTGAAAAGGAAAACTGTAAATTCCTGTGTGCAGAAGCTGAGATGATCTGGAAATGTTCTGGTATTTTATTTATTTCTAAAATGGTGTATTCTGAAGCATTGTCTTGAAATAAGTTGAGTTGCTTGAGAAAACTTTAACAGATTGGACTCTGCTTCACCATAAATAAGGTCTGATTTTCAGGAGTTATTGTTCTCAGGCAAAGCTCTGAATGTTCAGTGGTGGTTTGCTAAACAAATAAGGACTTTAATAACAATATAATTGTTTATTAAAATGTATTTAGTTGGAAATAATGATTTCTTAATTATTTGATAATAATGCATTTTTTGTCCACATCAAGATTTTTTGTAAGGTTTTGCTGCTTGTTTCTGCTTTTTTATTTGGACCACACTTTTCTTCTATTTACACTAATCCATAGATATAAGTTTCTTTCATCAAAGACGATTCTTGGGTAGGGACATTCACCTAGCAAATTATATCACAGAATGTAAGAAAAGCTCATTCAAGTTTGTAAGTGCTGTTGGGGAGATAACATATGAGAGAGCACGACACATGAAAAACCTTTATGTGTCCTATGCAAGATCCTTTAACAGCTCATGTTATCCAGCCATCTGGCAAACTGCTTTTCGAAGAGGTGAAACATTTCATTTGGTATTCTACAAAAGAAAAATTACCCTTTCTAAACAGAGCTTGAGATATCTGTCTGGCAATCTCAATTTTTAAAAAATCAACCAACCAGGTAATAGTAACATCTTTTAGAAGCTGGCTCAGGAACACCATGAACGTCCATTGTGTTAGGAAGCAAAGTAGAGCACAATACACTTATTGGCATCATGGGCAAAAGAGTCTCAGATTAGGGAATTTCACTGAATTTGGTTGATTTCTGGTTAACATAAACTTTTAGTTACTGGTTGGGGTATTGAAAAGCAACAAAACCATAAACAATTTGACAGGTTGGAAAACATATTTTCTCCCCTACCCCCAAGCTTGGCTTCAGCCCAGCACCTCTCCTCCACCCTTCCCGGTGTGTGCCACCCTAGGTGAGGCAGTTGGAAGCACAGAGCCTTGGGGACACTGTGACGATTTTTATTTGTCACCTCTTGTTGCTTAGCTTTTTCTTGCACTGCTCCTTCCTTCTTACTCATTTCCTGTGTCCTGGAGTGGACTCCTCCATGGGACAGAGGCCCTCAGAGGTGTTCCTGCTCCAGCATGGGTTGTCCACAGCCCATGCTCCTTCAGGATGTCCCAGCCCCAGTGTGGGTCACTCATGTACTGTAGACTCTGGTGGGTGTCCTTGCCCCAGCATGGATCACCCACAAGTCATAGTACCTCAGGGATCTCACTAGTGCAGCAGGGCTTGCATTTGGGCCACTCACAATCCCTCAGAGGTATCTCTGCCCCAGCATGCATCCTCCATGGGCCACTGTCCCTCAACGTGTTCTTGCCCCTGCTAACGTCACCTGTGGGCCACGGTCCCCCAGGCATGTCCTTGCCCTGGCATGGGTCAATCACAACTTGAGGCTTTCAGGGGTGTTCCTGCTCTGGTGCGGGTCCTCCCCAGGCTGCAGTCCTGCCTCTGCCCATTCATATGTCCTTCAGGGGTTGTATTCACTCAGAAGTTACTCTTGGAGTTCTGGCATCCAAGAGTGCATCTCCATTCGTGTCTCCACCAATGTCCCACCCGCTTGCCTCCTCCATTTCATTTCTCCGTTCTCCTAACCTGTATAGGAGGAAGCCATTCCTCCAGTCCCTTGCAGCCCAAACCATGCCTTCTATGCCCAATACAATTGGTAAGAAGGAACAGGAAGTTCCCATTAATTATATATACATTTGTGCATAAGAATGCTCTTTTCCTTTTGTTTCATAGACATCAATGAATGTAAAGTGTTCCCTGGTATGTGCATGAATGGTAAATGCAGAAACACAATTGGAAGTTTCAAATGTAGATGTAACAGTGGGTTTACTTTAGACATGGAAGAAAGAAACTGTACAGGTAAGTCTTGCATTTTCCCCAGTTTTTCCTAGAATCATAGAATAGTCCAGGTTGAAAGGTACCTCAGAAGACCACTACTCCAACCTTCTGTGGGAAAGGAAGCCTAGATGAGATTGTCTAGCACCCTGTCCCTCTTGAAAATGTCCAGTGATGGGGACTCTGCCACGTCCCTGGGGCATTTTAAAGGCACTTGCATTTCCTTCAATTTCTAAGAGCTTAATCTTTGGACAAAATGGACAGCTGTCTTAAGCTTCCCTTTCGGAAAGTGTTTCTTTAATAAATATAACATTCTTCTTGTACAGAATTTTTTTTTAAATGGTGTTAAAGATGCTTGGGTCATGATCTATCAGTACAACTTAAAAACTAAATAAACAACACCAGTGAAGCCAAGTTCAATGTTTTAACCTACAGATTGCCTTAATTTACGTTCCTTACTCTTTGGTCATTGTATTACCAAAGGAACTCTACTGCAAATTAATTTTAATTTAGATTTGATAGCCAAGCACACTCAGAGAAACCTCTGCAATTATGACATCATTGTTATGTTAATACAAGAAGAGATGTGCATTTAATTTAAGTTTAATATTTTGTTATTTACTACCTGGAAAAACTGAAACAGAAGATAAGTTTGACAGCTTTGTGATTATAAGAACCTGGATGCCAGCATTGTGGGTGGCTCTGTGCTGAAAATGAAGGAGCTTTTGTTATACTGCACAGGCATCTATGAGTGAGTCTGAGTAATACGAAGTGTGGGTGGTAAGGCATGTTAACTGAGTTTGGTCTGGATGTTAAGGTTGCCCAAACTGGTGATTTCCTTATTTTTATAGTGATTGTATTGATGAGAAAGGCATTTAACAAACCTTATTTTTGAACTAACAAGAATAGGTCAGAAAATTTCTCCCTACAAAAGCTTATATTGGTTCTGTTTTCCATTTAAAATTTGTTCTGATGAAAATGTTCCACCAAGCAGCTGTAGAGAACCAGGTTTTATTAAACAGAAGACTTTTTTTTTTGTTTTAAATTAGCAACATGTTTTATAAAGCCTGGAGGAGGCCAGATAGAAACATCCCAAGTCCACCGCATAGGTTACCATCTGACACCTCCACACATCTGTGTGTGAGGACTGAACTATCTTCACCCAGCAGAAGCCTGGCTATAGTAACACAGGTGGAAAAGAGATTCTTGAATGTGGCGAAAAAAGAACTGTTTTAAATCTTCTAGCAGTTTCTTTAGTTAAGCTTATACTTACCTAGTTTTCCTCAACCATTTACACAAATGAGTCTACTGCCCAACTCACCAGCTTACTGCAAACATGTTGATGCTCTTCTGTGGTTATCTGCTCCCTGGACTTCTTGGATGACAAAACTAATCCTGTGCCCTTTTCTGGACTAATGCCTTAATTGTTTCAAATATTCTGTTGTTTTTATTCCCCGTAAAGACTTCCTGACTTCTTAGTGAGCAAAGACTGATGACAGTAATGAATGAAGCTGAAGGTAGAGGGTGTAATAGAGAACATGAAACAAAGGCATTGAACCCTAGTTCACCCTAAAAACACCGGATGGGCAGTAGAGTAAGGAAGAGAGAAATCTGGAAAAATGTGAGGAGATAGTAAACAACAGGCTATCCAGTTCTTTCCAGTCCTCTCCTTCAACACTGACCTGTATCACTGGATCATATCCATATTACAAATTCTTCTTTAGCTTCCTCCCTCACTGCCAGTGTGTCTTACAAAGAGCTCTTCCTTCTCTTTTCTTTTTACCTTCTACAAACCTGCTATAGTTTTCCACAGTAAGCTTCATTCAGACTTAACTCATAAGAAAACCAGTGAACTGTAAATATAGGAGCTACTTGAGTTCCTAGGGAAAAGGTATATGTTAGCTTATAATGGTATTACTGGATGAATGTCTTAATAATAAGCAATTTAGTATCAATGGCACTGTAGCCATGGAGTCGATTGGTACCTCTGTAATAATAACAGCTCAGAATTTGTTACAGTTAGTAATTTCCTTAGAAATCTAACCTGAAATTACACTTAATGGAAGCCTTGTTACTTGTTACATAGTTTAATCTGTAGTTGAGACGTCTTGCATTATGAAACTTTCACAAACTGTTTCACATAATCAGATATTCCTTTAAATATTAAATGAATTTCATTTTTCTCTGTTGATTTATATACTGTATATTATTTCTGTAGAGTTAATTTCTAATGGCCAAGTATTTACTTCTGTGAAAAGCACGATAACCTTAAACTCTGTTTGATTTTTCTACCTCTACTACTATAAAATAGACATTGATGAGTGCCGGATCTCCCCGGACTTATGTGGAAGTGGTACTTGTGTCAACACTCCTGGTAGCTTTGAATGTGAGTGCTTTGATGGTTACGAAAGTGGATTTATGATGATGAAGAACTGTATGGGTAAGTATTGCCAGGATGACCTGGAGTCTCTCCATTTACTGTACAAAGCCTGACTGTGCTCTGTGCTATACTAGCTCTGCTCCACTGAACACGTCATATGTATAATTAATGTGACAAATGAGACAGATACACAGTTTATAGTACAGATAACTGAACTATACATATAGCTTTGCTTGTTCTTTTTGCTAATTAATTTTATACATTTCTGTATAGATATTTTAGAATGGCAGCAACTATTTATTCATGTAGCTTAAAAAAAGCTTATGAGGTATCCAAACATTTGTTAAAGTTAGGAATAGAAGGCTGCAGTTTCAAAAGTAGTGTGATTCACTTTTACTTGATTCTTCAAGGACTCAAGAAATTCTGAGAGCATTTCCTGAAAAATGACATCTCTATAATCTGTCTAAAGTTGTAAGAATAGATACGGAGAGACCAAAAATTACTGGCCGCTTTAAAAAATCTTGAATTAGTATTGTGGAGTACTTCATGAAATACATCATGAAATATACAATGGCTGAGATTTTTGTTTGATGAGGCTGAATGGGTGGGTCCTCCTCCTTGCTCTTCTTGAAGATTGGATTGATATTTCCTCTCCTCCCACCCTAAAGATCCTTGCCTAATTTCCATGACCTTTCATGGATGGTCAAGAGTGGCCTCAAAATGACATTTGCCAGCTCACTCTCAGCACTCATGGGTGTGTTCCATGCCCTTTGTCACCAGTTCCCTTCCCCCATGTCCCATCGTCTTTTCACTGCTGCTCTTACACCCTTCACATCCCTTGCCAGGGTCAACCCCTGGTGGCTTTGGCTTTCCAAATCCCATCCCTGCACACTCAGACAGTGCTTCTGTATTTCTTCTGCATCATCTGTCCCTGCTTTTGCCCATTTTGTGCTTCCTTTTTGTGTTCAAGTTTTATCAGGAGCTTTTGTGCTTGTAATGGAACTCAAGTAAGTGGTCCTATGCCTGTGTGTGCCAGGAAGCCGTGCAGGCCCCCTCTTACCTTTACTTGATTTCCTGCAAATTGTGATGCTTTTAGACTCTGAAACTCTCTGGTTGAGATATGTCACCTGTAAGACAGAGGCAAGATATGAGATAAATAAGCAGAGTGAAGAGACAACAAGAGAAATTACTTCTTGAGGGCAAGAACTATCTAAGCAGGAGTATGGCAAAAAGACTGTTGAATTCTTTCATCAGGCAGTTTCTCCCCTCGTGTGGATAACCTGCAAAACTCAAAGGTATCTTGACTAAATTCTCAGGCGAGTGAAAGATACCACTAGTCTGCCTATCTGAATAAAAGTCTCTAAGTTTCAAGGATAGGTAGCCGTAATGTTTTATGGAAGTCCAAAAGTGTGAGTGCATCCTGTGCCTTGGATGTTTTTTTGCTCATATTTCTCTTCATCCACAACTGCAGTGTTAGCTGGTTTTATCAGGTTTGTGAGTCAGACATTGTTTGCTGTTATAAGCCGTAGCAATCATATTTCTCAGCCACACAATGACATACACAGGTGTTATTAAACTGAATAGCCATCCCCATTAACAGCATCCATAGACAGCAATTTCCGTGCATATGTAAATGAGTGTATTAAGAAGTAATAAGTTGCATTAAGAAGTAAATAAGTTGCATTAAGAAGCACTTTTTGAAAATTTCATCACATTCACACATTGTTCTAAATGGCAGCCATCCAAACCATTGCTGTCTTCTGCGTTCTGTGTCTCCTAGAATACTAATTTTGAATGATGGATTTCTTATTTTCTTGAGGGGGAAAAAATACCCATTTTTAGAGTTAAAAATATATATTTTTTTTGTTATGTTGTATGAGGAAAGGAGCAGCACTGCTTTAATGAAACAATTGCTTTATTCTGGCCTCCAGATTTTGTTACTTAATGACACTGAGAATTGTTTTTCTCTTTCTTGCTCCTGAGTAAGGATTTTATATTTGTTTAACGTGATTTCTTCATAGATATTGATGAATGCGAACGCAACCCTCTGCTGTGTAGAGGTGGCACATGTGTGAACACAGAAGGGAGTTTTCATTGTGACTGTCCTTTGGGACATGAGCTGTCACCATCACGTGAGGAATGCATAGGTGAGTTTCAACTTAGAATAGTAGTATTCATCTTTCTAAGAAGAGTGGTCATTTGTGCTATGAAAACTTCTTGTCTCTGGCATGGATGGGGTCTCAGGAATATCTTATACAAATTCATGCTGCACCTTTATATGAGTAGCTTCAAATTAAAACTGTATAACAAATGCTGTCATATCTCCAGTGCCCTTAACGCTGTTGACTTCAAGTTGTGATGTTGGAAGTTGTGGATGCCCCATCCCGGGAGGGGTTCAAGGCCAGGCTGGATGAGGCTTTGAGCAACCTGGGCTAGTGGGAGGTGTCCCTGCCCATGGCAGGGGGGTTGGAACTAGGTGATCTCTAATGTCCCTTCCAACCCAAACCATTCTATGATTCAAAGAAGAGTATTTTACCAGTCCTCTCAGGGATTATTTAGCAACTCAAAGGACTTGAGTTGGCAACTTGTATGTAAAATACATACAAACACAAAGTGAATTTCATTCCTACAGTAAAAAGAATGTGTTCTCCCATATTGAAATGCAGCTTTCCTTTTTGCACATAATTCACCAAAATGTAAAAAAAATGCAAAAAACTTAACGCATATTAACTCTTTGATTTCTGTGTTTGATGCATAATTGCTTCAAGAGTTGGTTTAAACCAGCAGACTGTGCAGTTAATGCTCACAGACCAGAAAAAAAAGATGAACCTTTGGACACTGGCTTAAACACACTATTCAGAGCTCCATCCTTGAACAGAAATATGCTAAGAATGAGAAAAAAAGTGAAAAAGCCTGAAAGACACCAGTTTAAAATATTACACCTCACCCTCTTTCTCCAGCATTTGAGCCGTTAGAGTCTGCATTCTGTGTAACAAGTAATTGCTATAATTCTTTTCCAGATGTAAATGAGTGTTCTTTAAGTGACAGCCTCTGCAGAAACGGCAGGTGTGTGAACATGGTTGGAACATACCAGTGTTCCTGTAACTCTGGGTACCAGTCCACTCCTGACAGACAAGGCTGCATAGGCAAGTGTTGTACACTTCCACCTATGTATTTGTGCTTCAGTGCATACTGGTTAATCTTTGGTTTTGTTTAATTTCATGCCTTCCTTTTGAAACTGAGCAGAGCCATCTTCTCATCTGCTATTAGGCATATCATGAACTATCGTGGATGCTTGTTTTACCTTAGAAATATAAAGAAGGTATAAAAAGGTTGTTACTCTTTTGAACTCTGCAGAATACTTTGAGAAAAAAAATATTCTTATGGTACTACTCCATTAAAATCAGAGGCCTGAGCAAACAACCAGAAAATCCTGCTTGATTTCTTGTTCAAAGAAGAAGAAACCCATGCACTGATAGTTTCTCTTTCACTTTTTCTCCTTATTGTATACACCTCTTAAATCCTTCACTATAGTATTATTGAAGTATGTAGTTGTCATCACATTGGTGAAGGTGAACAGAGGTATTGAGAGGGTTTTTTATTTGTTGGTTTTGTTTATTTTTTTGCAAAAATATAAATTTGTGCTACATTTCAAGTTTCTTAGGGCTTTTCTTTCTGTGCTTTCCACATGTTGTCTTTTGCACTTTTTTTTTACATCTGTAGTGATATATATGAAAAAAAGCAACAACTAAAAGTAGTTACTTGCTCCCACAGGTGAAAATGCAGTTGAAAGGGAGAAAGCTGAATGAAATGTAAATCAGAGAGAGTAGAGTGAGAATACAAATTCGGAATCATATCACTGAAAAATTCTTTCATTTGCTAAGTAAAATGGCAAGAGAGATGACTTTTCCTTATAAAAGCAGACTCATGACTACTGATGTTGCTTCCCCAGATATTGATGAATGTATGATAATGAATGGAGGCTGTGACACCCACTGCACTAACTCAGAAGGCAGCTATGAATGTAGCTGCAGTGACGGCTATGCTCTAATGCCAGATGTCAGGACATGTGCAGGTAGGTTTTAGTATCTTACAAGTTCTAGCATCATATCTTTCAGCCAATATGAATGTGATATTCTTTTATCCAATAAGTACCAGAGTGACAAAATTATCTGCCTTTTTTTTTTCTCCAGATATTGATGAATGTAAAAACAATCCAGATATCTGTGATGGTGGGCAATGTACTAATATTCCAGGGGAGTATCGCTGTCTCTGTTATGATGGATTTATGGCTTCTGTGGACATGAAGACTTGTATTGGTAAGTAGATGTGTGCACCAAATTTAATGCAAGTCTTAAGAATTCTGCAGCTAATGTTTTAGGATGTTCTGCTGAATTCTTGAAAGTGGGTATTGAAACTACGTACATTATGTACATTTGAGCAACCTGGTCTAGTGGAGGGTGTCCCTGCCCATGACAGGTGGGTTGGAACTTGATGATCTTTAAGGTCCCTTCCAACCCAAACCATTCTATGATTCTATGATTAAAAAAAATAATCTATACATCTTTCATACCTATCACTACAGTCGTTAGGAAAGGTAGAAAAAATATTTGAAAAGTACATAAAGACTAATGAAATCGCATAGTTCCAAAAATAGGAGTGATTTAGTTGTAATTGTATGATTCCTGTAAAATATGTCTATTGAGAAGAGATTATTTGAGTGCCCCAGCATTTTATTCTGTCTCTTGTAAACGTTTTAGCTTATTCCCTCAACTACATAAAGTTATTGTAATTATAAAGAAATTAAAATAAACATATCTCCTCAAATTAACCTAAACTATTTAGTTTATCTTGGTGTTTCTATGAAGTTCTTACCTTTTATATTTAATATGAAGTTTCATATGCTTCATATTTTAAAGTGGTTGAGGCTATACTGATAAGATCTTTTTATATTTTGTAAGCATCTTTCAAACAAACCTTCGCTTCGCACATGTGTACACTCCCACAGAAACTAGTCATATGTAATGCTGAGAAAAGCTGTCCTGAGCTGGTTTTGTCTCCTTCCTTCCACAGTTAGAATTGAATTCAAGATTTTTTCTTTTTCACCTTCTCTTTTATGTTATTCCGGGTTCTTGTTTTCAGTTTTGCACACATACTCCGTGTTTACGCAACTAACTTGAATGTTCAGAACCGATCTTTTCAATAACTTTTTTCATATTAACCATGTTAGCAGCTGTAAAATCAGAATACTTTTTTTCATTTTATGCACAAC
This sequence comes from Syrrhaptes paradoxus, assembly GCA_013400615.1. Classification (NCBI taxonomy): domain Eukaryota; kingdom Metazoa; phylum Chordata; class Aves; order Pterocliformes; family Pteroclidae; genus Syrrhaptes; species Syrrhaptes paradoxus. Next base: position 82,577 of record VZTO01010883.1, read on the forward strand.
TGCTCTCAAATGTTCTTCTCTAGGAAAACAGTATCTGATATTAAGGTTAGAATCCTACAATGAGGAAGTGTGAATTTCTGCCATGTATGTAATTGCTTTCCTTGCTAAAAGCATCACCAAGCTTGTCAAAAAGCCTTTGGATAACTACAGTTTTTTGCTAGACCTAACACTACTTTCAACAGAGTATATTTGCAATACCTTATATTTATTTGACAGTATGTGAAATTATGTTATCTTTGCCATTTAACTATTGTAAAATTGGAGCTATTTGAAGAGTCAAAAAGTTGACATAGGGGTTAGGTTGCCCAGGGAAGTTGTGGATGTCCCACAGCTGGAGGTGTTCAAGGCCATGCTGGATGAGGCTTTGAGCAACCTTGTCTAGTGGAGGGTGTCCCTGCCCATGGCAGGGGGGTTGGAACTCAATGATCTTGAAGGTCCTTTCCAACTCAAACCATTCTATGATTCTATAAACTCATAATAAGACTATGTTTTAACTACAGGTTTTTAACCAGATCTTTAATTATAAACTGTTTAGCTTTCAAATAAGATAAATTCTGGAATAACATTAAAGCTTTGAGCTATAGCTGAAAGACTATGTTGAAGACAGCATGCAGTATAAGAAGCTAAAACACAGTTCACGTACAAATGACATTATTGTTTAGGAGAGGTTTTCTCCCTAATGGAAAGTTTGGGTGCCTGGGAAGGGGGTCTGGCGCAAGAGTACGTCTACAGTCCTGTTGCCCTATTTTTTTTCTTGTGACTATTTTTTTTAGATATGGTTGTGGTTTGTCACTTGTTCTTCTGGAAGGGTCTTTCCACTCCACCTGCAGCCTGACTTCTTGAATGTTGCTTTTGTGGTGGCTTTGTGCCTTTGTATGTGCCAGAGATAGCTCTAGCTTTTGGAAGCTTTTCTTCTCAAGGGCATGTTCTTAATGTCTCTGCTCTTTACCCTTTCACAATTTTTCTTTCAGCGACACCATTAGGACGATGGTTGTTGACCTCTTCTTTCATTCCTATTTGATGTCAGCTTTGAAAGACATTTTGATTTTTCTTCCTCTCTTGAAATGTCTTGGAGTTTGTTTCAGCTTATTTCACATTCAGAGGGACTTTGTTTCATGTCAGCAATGAATTCACCGTGCCACACACATGGGATCATTAATAAAAATTATTTCCTAACTGTGCATTTTCTAGGGGCATAACAGAGTGGTAGGTACAGGTCTGTACTAAAAAGCTGCCAATGATCCAGAGGCATTCTCCAAAACCTAAGTGTGAGGCTGTGCCAGAGCTACTCATAGTCATGCAGTATTGCGAGAAGGAGTCTGAAGTTTCCCTGTGGTGTTGAGAGTTCCCTGTTTGATAGGTGTCATAGTTCAGGCTTTTCCAGTGAGATTTTGGAAGAAGCAGGTTAATTCTTGTGTTCCAAGGGTGTCTCAACAAGCAGAAGTACAGAGGTAGCTCTACAGCTCCTGCAACTGAGGAGACTTAGAACATGGCAGCTTTCCTTTGCCTCATGCTGTGACAACTGAAAATACTAGGGAAATAAAGCTTGCTGTAATGAGAGTATTTAGAAGACTGACCAAATCAGCCCTATTTTAAGATACAAAGCTAAATTTTGCTAAATTCATTTAATAACAACACATTTGCCAATGTTCAGTTCTTACACAGTATTGATAATTATCACTCCACATACAAAACTGTTAGTTTTTAACAATCGCATTATAAATTATATGCAAGTATACTATACCACAGAGCTGTTACGGGCAATTTGCATTGACCAGCTTCCAGCCCTTGGTGTTACTTAGTTACAAAGGTCAAGATGATGGTGCTTGAGTGCTCGTCTACAACAAAAGCCGGAACTGAAGTGGGTCTGTCTTCTTTCTTCTCCAATTTTCCATGCTTATGTTTTATGTTATTGCTGCCCTCACCATAAGGAGACCTCCTTCTATTACTTTTATTGCTTACCTTGTTTTCTTGCCTTGATAGTCATTCTTCTGGTGTACCTGTGAGGTTTTCCTTTTTTCTTGCAGTCCCTTGTGCTTATATTGTCCTTTGGCAACTTCTTTGACTTTGATTGTTGTACATGAACCTACATCCGCGTTTCTTTGTCCTTTGGCAGTCTTCTTGCTCACATTTTTATTCAAAACTGTATCTGGCTATGCCATCACAATATTACACAATAGTTACATGCTATTGTACTAGTTACAGTGTTTTGGCATGCTTATATTGG
>VZTO01010883.1:91233-114075 GCA_013400615.1 Syrrhaptes paradoxus
CTCTTACAAAAAATAATCACTTTCAGGCATACTGTAAGAATCTTCAAGTGTGCAAATGGTAGTTGCAACATTTGCATATGCAAATAATTTTCTATGTATGATTTGCTTAAGAAAATTTGCCTTTTGAATGTGTTTTATGTCAAAGTAGCATAGCAATATATACCAAGAGACAAAGTTTTGAATTTATAACCAAAATATTAAACTTATTTGTCAAAGCTAATAGTACTGAATCTGAAAACCTTGCATTATTAAAAAAATTATTAATGAAAAACAAGGAGTAAGGAATTATGGCAGGGAAGAAGCAATAATTTTGAAAATTACTTTGTTTGCTTTTCTGTATTCTTTCAATTTACTTAATCTTCAGTTGTAAATGTTTTGTTTTATATCAACAATACTCAACAGCACTGTTATTTTGAATGTCAGGATAACATTATTTGTATTTTTCTAGTGAAACATGTAGTTTCAAATAAATTTTCTGTCTCCCACAGATGTTGATGAATGTGCAGAAAATGTTAAACTGTGTGAAAATGGACAGTGTTTGAATGTCCCTGGTGCCTACCGTTGTGAGTGTGAGATGGGATTCACTCCTGCCTTGGACAGCAAGTCATGCCAAGGTAAGCCACAGGTTCTTCAAGTTCATTTTCTGTGTTTGGATTGGCTGCTATAAAGTAGACAACAAGAAGTACTGGAAGGATCTCAACCTGGAAGCAGAAGATTCAGCACAGGCTTCACATCAGTGATTTCTTTAAGCAAGGATTATTTCACAGGGTGAATTGTGTTGAAGGTAGCTTTCATCTTTCCATGAAGTTTTCCTGGCCTTGGTCCAAAAATCTGAGAGTAGACATTTCCCTCAGTAATTTCATTTTTTTAATTATTTGTCGTCTTTTTGTCACTAGTGACACTAGGATGTGGAAAATACTGTCTTCGTCACTGTTTTATTTAATGTGTTTACACAGGAGTCACAAAATGGATTAAGTGACCTCATTTTAAAATAAATGTTTTCAGGAAAACTGAAGTAGGCAAATCACTGCTATATTTGACAAGTTTGTAACACTCCTTGAAGTGCATACTGGAGATATTTTATCATCACCTTTTCATTTTTGACATTGTATCAGAATGCAGAAGGAATTCTGGTCCAGTTCAGCGTCTGTTATGTGTTGTGTTCATACTTCTTTTCTTTGTTTACTATAAGAGAACTCTATATTGGAGAAACTCTTTTTGGCCACTGCTCCAAAGCTTTTTAGCTTATTTCATGTTTAGTGGTGGAAACCTCATAACATCTTAGGAAGTTAAAATTCTTGATGAGACAACAAGTTCCAAAATGTAGTCTCTAAAACTCAGAACGTTACTTGGCATGTTCAAACATTCAGGTGACATGTGTGAATCAGACTCCTAGCTGTAAAATAATTGCAGATGTTTCTGAAAAATTAGCTATGCAATTATTTTGATCAGATCTGCTAGTAGTTACCAAGTATGCTCAATCATCTTTATTGAATTTCTCAGTGCAGCTCAGTCAGTTAAGTCATATTATAGAGATGCCAGTGTTCTAACAAAAATCCCCAAATAGATGTCAGTCAATCAATGTTTTGAAAAACAATATGATTATAATTTTTGGGACAGCAGGTCACCAACATTTNCTCATCACAGCAGTTGCGTGTCTTACACTGAACACAAGCACCTGCTCGCCCTGCCCCAAACGCTCACAGCCAGAGCCCCAGCTTGCACTCAGATGCAAGAGAGGTGCAAGCATTTGCAATGTCCCTTGCCTTCCTGGATCAACCAGCTCTACTGTCTTAATACTAAACAGTTCGTATTTCTGTAAGCAGCAGGATGATGATCCCTAAACCACAGGAGAACACTGTCCCCTACAACCCCCCTGACTGGGTCCCCTGCATTCACCCTTCCCAAAACAGGAGTTACCAGAAACTCCCCCCGGTTCCGCAGGGTGGGAGACAGTTAAGTACAGCAGGACAGTACCAAAGTGCTCTGGTTTTATTACTGACATGATGCAAGACTTCATTGGTCTTGAACAGAGCACTGTGCACAGAATTTCAAATAAAGATTTAGCAGCTGTGCATTGTAAAATGGTATTAATGCTTTCATGTTCCTGTCTATGCTAATAGCTCACTAGTACATGTTGGAGTTGCATTAGCCTTTTGCAGAGCTGCTTTATTTTGGCAGTTTAGAAGTCTTGCTATCACACAATAAATGCAGGGTGTTTCTCCCTCTTACCTTAACTTCAACTCAGAAGTCCTTTACAGTTTGTGTCTAAAACCGTAACTTTGCACTTTAGCTGTTAATATTTAACTCATCTTCTAGCACTGCAGTTGACAATATGCTGTCATCTAGTATTCTGTCAGTGTCTTTCAACTTTATTTCATCATCAATTTACATGAGTACAGAAGTAGTCCTTTACATGAATTTCGGCTCACCTATATGTAGTAACTGTATAACTAGTTTAACATGGGCTTGAGAAATCATAGATAATTCTTACTTTCTATATTCCTTTTCCCTGTAGACCTTCTCCAAGGAGATATGAGTAACTGTCAATGCCTATTCCCTCTCTTTCTTCTTAGTATAACTTTTTTTCCCCCAAGAATGATATTTTGAAAATCTTACTTACCATTAGTAAGAAATGTTGCAGATTATGAGCTAGGAAATGACTTGACACCTTTGTGGGGTGCTACACTTCGTTCTATTTAGTGTGCATTTTGAAAGGACCTTACTAGCTTTTTGACTTTGCTTTCATTTTGAGTCCTGAGAAGTCGTTTTGCTATTTTTACTTCACAGTAGGTAAAACAGGCATAAGTAACAAACAGATTAATGGAGAATGCCTCATAAATCCCTAGTTATAGTGTTCTACACAAAACTAAAAGCAATTGCTCAGTGTTCCTTTTTAAAATAATTTTTAACTTACATGTGTCTTCATTTGCTTTTAGTAGTACAATATTGTAACATTAATATGGTAATGATATGTAACTTTCTGTTCTTAATACATTCCTTCAGATATCGATGAATGCTCCTTCCAGAACATATGTGTATTTGGTACCTGTAATAACCTGCCAGGAATGTTTCATTGTATCTGTGATGATGGCTATGAACTAGATCGAACCGGGGGAAACTGTACAGGTATATCTCTTCTGTTCAGAAATATGTCAAGACTTACTTTTTTTTTTTAGTTGCATCAAGTTAATTTAAAGATGAGTTCACAAAAACATGCATTGTATTCTCTTGCAACAGTGAGAGTGTGTTTTTCCCCACTAAATAAGCAATGTGTAGAATTGCATGCTTTGGAGTTGCTTTAAGAAGGGAAGAAAAATAACAGCTTCTTAAGTATGTAGCTGTACAAAGGTTATTCCTTAATTTCAACTAAAATTCCCTTGCATTTGAAATTTTTGTGCCCACTTTGTCTTAAAAAGTAAAATTACTCTTTTTTTCTGTCCAGTGAGCAGATTCATAAATATAACCTTCCTATTTTAGATACCGATGAATGTGCCGATCCCATTAATTGTGTTAATGGTCTTTGTGTAAATAGTCCTGGAACATACGAATGTAATTGTCCTCCAGACTTCCAGCTGAATCCTACTGGAGTGGGTTGTGTGGGTAAGTAAGAGCTACCTGAAGTGTTACTTTAGAAATCACAGCCAATGTGACTGTTTTAATGCGAATGAGGGTAGCAAGATAGAAAAATTGTACTTCCACATGATGTATATCCTGTTGTGGAGTTAATTATTTTAACTGATTAATGGTGTTTACAGAGTCTTTTAACATCACCTTTTTGAAATCTGTTGAAACATATATTATCTGCATTTCCATTCTCCTCATAGTCAACAATTCTTATATAAAAAACAGAATTTTTTAATCCTAGATATATCTTGGGACTGATGCATATGTTTATCTTACGTCTAAACTGGAATTAAAGCTGTTTGTGGTATCCATTTGGCTGGAGACAAAGTAAAGTCATGTTTCACTGTAGTTTATGTAATTCTCTCTGGCTTACACTTTTCCCCCTTGATATATGATATAGGATGTCATGTGATTAGAGTATATACCAGCAGTCTATGGAAGTTTTGGGGAAGAGAGGGGTTAAGAGAGGGGCCAAGGTTCAGCCATAACAATTTATGTGTGATCCTGGGAAAGCCATCTAATTTTTATTTGGAAAACAGCCTTTCTATTTTATTACCTTGAGAAGACTCAAATTCTCCTGAATTGGTAGTTAGAACTCTATCCATTTGCTAAGTGTTTGGAATAATATTAGATTGTAGTGGCAAATAAATATATTCTAAGCAAATAATTTCTACAGAAATGCAGATTTCCTTTGGAACCAATTTTATTGCTCATCTTTTCCACATTTCTCCATTTTCTGCCTATGAATATTCTCTGCTGCTTCTCTGGATGCTTGAAATAAGTGCTGTTTGAGGTCTTTAGGTGTCCACAGTCTTGACCAGTTTATTCTAAAACTTGCAGCTGAAATTTTTAAAGACAAAGTGAATTTCTGTAGTTTATTCCCACTGAATTGGAAACGTGTTTCTCCCATAGACTCTTCTGACAATTCCTGCCTTAATACCTTTCTTCTGCAGTTGCAGTCTGGCTTAAGCTCATCTGAAGATTCAGTTGAAGCAATGAAATCCCTACCATTTTGGCTCCCCTTCTGCAGCATATAACTACTAAGATCGTCCTTCCTTCTTACAACCAGATACTGTGTATGATCAGCCCTGCAAGCCCTGAATTATGACCAGAGAATTTAAGTGACCTCTGAGGAAGCTGAGGAGAACAAATTATCCTACTGCTAGCTGACCTGTGTTTCACTGAAAAAAATGGGAGTTTGAATTGGCAGTCTACTTTGGGACCAGTTTTCCCAATGATATTTTTGGCAGGGGTCCAATGTTTCCTCAAGGAAGCCTCCACAGTGGAAGGGGACCTACTCAAGGGTAAATCTAACTCTAGAGTCCCAAATGAGAGAGCAAGCGCTCCCCCTCTGAAGAAAAAAATGTCAAATAAGAAAGTGGTAGAAAAACTATTTGAACCTTCCTTTTTTCTGTCCTGAGGAATTACTTCTAGGTCTGTCCCTCTCTCTGGTACAAAGACTCTTTTTCTTTCCCTTGTTTAAGAAGTATTTTTAGTTTCTCAGCGACTGATTGTACAGAAAAGAGACTCCCAGGACTTAGCCCCCTGAGCAAACATGGGGTTTTTGTTTGGCTTTTGAGAGTTTTTTCAAGTGCAGTTTCAGAAAGTGGCAGAACTGGAATCCACTTATCTGTCTGTGGGAGACTTTCCCTCTCTCTATAGCCTTACTCTATGACAAAGTGTGAAAAACACTCAGGGAACATGCAGCTTTTGTTTTTGATGGGGGCAGGCAGAGCCTCTGCTTCCATGAAATATCACTGTGAGATAATCGAAATAAAGTCCTCATCTGTGAATGAAATTATATTTTTGTGCCCGTTTTTTTAGAAGCCCTTGAAGAGATGGGGCACCATGTGCAACTAGAAACGTGTTAGTTATACTATTTTATACAATTACAGGCATTGTTGGGTTTTGAACTTTTTACTTTTTTTCTTTCATCAGTTGTTCTCATTTGTAATATTTCCAGAGGGTTAAATGATTTTGCATAGGTAGTGGAAAAAGAGAGAATTGCCATTCCAATGCGGCTATACCAGTCTGGTTCTAGATTTGGTATGCTTTGGGTATGTCTACTTTGCTGACTTACCCAGTCCAAAGAGGGAAGAACTGAAGTTTGTTTTGCTTGTGTTCCTTTGTAGTCTGAGGACTGCAATTCCAAATTCAAAGTTAATTTGCAATGGTGTTTGTGCCACTGGCACATGCAAAAACATTACCCAGTTTTTGCTATACTGTAGACCTCACCAAGAAAAAGGAAAGTTTCTTTCTTCTGGAATGTACAAGTTGCACTGAAAAATGTTTCAGAAACTTCTTGTCAAAGGACAGCAGCTTCTGGTTCTTTTCAATAGCACTATCTCTTGCACACTTGAGCAAAAAAGATGGCAGAATTTAAATTCCAGTTCCTTTCAGAAAAAAAACAGAAATATTACCTTTGGCAAAGAAGAAGGTGGTGCCATGTCAAGACAGTTCATGTGACAAGTAAACCAAAACCTAAAACTCTTGATGGACTTGTTTTTGACATTCTATTAGGGATTCCGGGCTCTGCCTTCATTCTAACGTCTGTTGTCTCCTATTGTTCTTAATGGGCCTGAGGTCTCGGGCAGAAGCCATTTTCCAAAATGATTATTGTGGTTCAATTTTCCTAAGAAGAATTAAGCCAAAACTCTTCTTGGCTTCTCCTAAAAATGAGGATGTCTCATGCTGTCATGAATGGAGAGAAGCATGCAGTTCCTCTGAGAACAGGAGATAGGTATTCTTAGAATAACCACATTTGACTTGTTTCATCTCAAGTCCACAATGAAAGCAATAGAATGTGCCCTTATAAAAAGGCAATTCTTTTTGCCATCTTCTAACATTGTCTTAAAAAGACTTCGACTCTAACTTATGATACTTGGTGATTTCAGGTAAATCTTGCCTCTAGTGAGGTAAAGATATCCTGCTTTAAGTTTCTTCGCTTTCCATCATGGGCTCAGAGGTACAGAATACATATGCCTCTGCCACTCAGTTCTTAGCTGTGTTAGCTTTACAACAGTGTGCATTTATGACAAGATACTGAAATTTGTTATAGAATATGCAGGGCTCACGAACACCCTCCTTTTTCACAATCTCTACTACAGGATGCACTTAAAACCATGAATGCTTCAATTTGAATAAATTTAAATCCTTTGGAAAGACAGTTTATTTGCCAGTGGAAGAATTCTTCTAGTGACATGACTTTATTCTGTGATTCCATAGAAAAATATGTAAATTCTTCTAGTTCCACAAGAAAATGTCATGGCCTAGTCACGGTCAGAATATGGAAAATATTCAGCAAGGTTTGTGATATTTTCTGAAGTGAAAGACTGGGAGTAGTGTGTGTGCTACATTGGAGTATGGTGTGACTTTGGAAGACATGCAAAGATTTTAAATTCATCTCTGGGTACTTAGCAAGCTGAAGCTACCTGTTTTTCCTGCTATCTCTCAACATCAGTAACTGTCAGTGCACATGAGTGTTCTGAGATTGCTAACAACCTGAAAAATGTTATCTGAATTCCTGCTTCTAGATATGAAGGATTAAAATGGATGCCTGCTGTTCCTTTGTCCGGATCATTGTGTGCAGCTGTAGTTATATATGCTTTTTATGTAGATAACCGCATTGGCAATTGCTACCTGAAGTATGGACCACGCGGGGATGGGAGCCTATCCTGCAACATTGAAATTGGGGTTGGAGTCAGTCGTTCCTCTTGCTGCTGCTCTCTGGGAAAGGCTTGGGGAAACCCCTGTGAGACGTGTCCCCCTGTAAACAGCAGTAAGGAAATGTTCTCTTATTGTGCCTCCATGCTCTTATTACAGAAGGTGCTAAGAAGGGATGAAAAAGTATTTGAGATCTTTTACTGTATGACTGTACATTTATAATTTAAGAAACTGATTTTCTTCATGAAAACTGTTATAAAAAAAATCTCCCTCCCTGCTGTGAGAGGGGTGATGCAGAAGAGTGGATCTGAGTATCAGAATCAGTATCGTTTAGTCTTCTCTGACTTACTTCGTGCCTGTTTTCACAGTAATAAATCAGTGGGGACTTCAGAAAGCACTTCCCACGGGACAAGGCCTATGCACTTTTGGGAGTTTTAGGCATGTTATTTTATTTTTTTTTTCCTTTTCTCTCATTAAAAGAAGGTAGTTGCAGATATGCTCATGTTTCTTAAGAATGGGATGGATTGCATTCATCTACTAGGATTAATATAGTAATATTTATTTTTTTACTCAACAACTCCATGTTAGTAGGGAAACAAAGAAATTGATAATGCTTAGCACTAAATCATGCATTTAATTTGGAGACCTGCAGTCATTCTCAAAGGAGAGTGTTGGTAACTGTTGGGTAACTGTTTATAAGTCACTCAGAGTACTTTCAAAACTTACCTGATGATACTTATCAATTTTATAGAGTTTGAAGTTGTTTGAATTAGTAAAGCAACAGAAATGTCAAGTATCTTGTTTTTAATAGTCTCATCATAGTATGAATTCCAATTTAGCACATATCTTTATTGATGGTATACTGATATTTCATATTAAAGAACTAGTCAAAATGTAAAATATATGTCTCTATAAAGACAGAGTACAGAGAAAACAACATTATATCTGCCTTAAGAGTGTCTGAGGTTATGGTAATGTTTTAAGCAGGACTCTTAGTCTTACCTTGATTTTCTACTAATCTAATGTGCTTGCTTTATCTGCTATGAATAGGTGAAGGAGAGTAGAAGATCAACGAGTGTAGGGAAGAAGACTCATTAAAAACACAAATGAAATGTTATGTTTCTGTTGTTAGCATTTTATTCGTCATCTGACTGACATGCTCTCTCTTGTTATGCTTTATTTTAGCGGAATATAATACTCTCTGTCCAGGGGGAGAAGGATTCAGACCAAATCCCGTCACTATTATTTTAGAAGGTGAGTTTATAATAAAGGACTGTGATGGCATGTAATTAAAAAAAAAAGTGTCACATTCAGAGCGATGTATACAGAAACTATATTTTGCAGAAATTGTTACATTTAGTGCAAAGCAAAACCCTCTGCTACTATGAATTGGACAACAACATAATGAAAAGGCATTCTGTAAAAGAATATTGAAGATGTACAAGATTTCAGTAGGAAAATAAGCTGATGCATACTTTCTGTGTGCCTCCTTCCTTGCATTGGCCTTTGGAGTTGGCTTCTGAAGGATAAATCACTTATGCAAATCATAGTTTATCTGTGGAAGGTAAAAGTTTCAGGAAATACTGGAAAAGGAAACTCTGATTCCAACAAATGTGGAGGAATGAGGAATTAGATGCCAAATTCCTGTAAACAGTAATGGAAATTGAACTCTGTGGACTCATCAAGCCGAAATGTGCTCCTGAAGAGCTATGTAAATGGTAGAGAACAAGCATCTCATCCATGCTTTCATGAAGTGCAATTTAGAAGAAAAAAAAAAAAATCCACCTGACCATTAAAAGCTATTAGCTGATAATATTTCAGGGAGTACTTAAAGTGTCTTGTTTCTTTTCATTCTGGAATGAAAGTATGGTGGGTTTTTTCCTCTGTTTTCAGACATTGATGAATGTCAGGAACTGCCAGGTCTCTGCCAAGGTGGAAATTGCATCAATACTTTTGGCAGCTTCCAGTGTGAATGCCCAAAAGGCTACTACCTCAGTGAAGAGACAAGAATCTGTGAAGGTTGAGTGCCTTGAAACCTTCTTCTCTATCACAGTGCAGTTAGTATGAAAAACACTGTCATTTTTAGCCTTAAATCTGTAAGTGGATATGGTAACCAGACTCTTGCCTAAAATCTTCTCTAAGTTCATTATCTTTGGCACCAGTGATATGACTAATATAAAAGTTTAAATGCAACACTTGAATATAGTAATATTTATTTCTACATTATAGATATCAGCTATATGCATTTGTTAAACTAAGGTGGTTATTAGTGATTTCTGGCTTCTCACTTCATCACCTTCTATTTCCTGCTACTTTCACTAAGCTCCCTGTATTTTAAGTGAGAAAGAGTGTCCTCTTCATAGGATTTTAGGGTAGGAGGTTAATTTAGGTAGCGTGAAGTAAAAGTTATAATTGGTCTTCCTTTTGTGTTTGAGTGTTAAAACCAAAAATTGTTAATAAACCCCAAAATGTAGAGAATGTTTCATGGTTTCTTCTAGCTTGGAGTGTTGTAAGTCAGCTTCCCCTTCTCCGTTCACTTTGTGAGGAAAAAAAATTGTCTGAGAATCCTGAAGGTTTGACAAGCTTGCATGAAGAAAACTGACCAAATTGGGTTTGAAATTATAATTGTGTGGGCAAAAAAGCTTACACCCTAGATACCTTAAATAAGAAGATCCAAGGTTAGAGCAACAAGCCTATGTGATTGTTCAGCTTCCCTATTTGTAAACAGAGTACTTAAAAGGTCATTTCTCAGTAGAGTAGTGAACACATTAACAGAACTAGAAAGTGACAGTAACATTCCTGTGAGAAGGTGTGAATGTCTTTTGTAGAGCTGATGGGGCACAAGGTGCTCCCGTTTCAGTGTTAAATTCAACTTGGAATTTATTTAGGGTGTTCTTTTTCACTTCACTGGCTGGATTTAACACAGGTTAGCAATATTACTTTTTCAGCAGCTGTTACAACAGCTACTTAACCCAAATCTGAGCTATACTTTCCAAGCTAGCCTTTAAGTAAAACATTTTTTGTTATCTTAGCATGGTTTATTATGGTCATATTTCTCAGAAACATTTGCTAGGGCTTGATCCTCTTTTCCCTTGGTAATTGTAGTGTTTCCACTTGATGTCTAGATATTGACGAGTGTGTTGCACATCCTGGTGTCTGTGGTCCTGGCACCTGCTACAATACCCTGGGGAACTACACCTGCATTTGCCCACCTGAATATATGCAGGTGAACGGAGGACGTAACTGCATGGGTATGCAAAATTACATCTTTACTAGAACTCCCTGAATATCAATCTCTTTCAGGGCCAGACTCTGCTTAAAATTTCCTTTTAGATGAGGCCAGTTCCAAAGTCTTGTATTACTTTCTCGTACCTTAAATACACAATTTATGTCATGTGATTTATCCGGGAAAAAGATCCCAATGACTGACATGCAGTTGTTCAAGTGCTCTTATCTCTAATGGAACTCAGAAATATTTTTTTTTCATTTTCAGTAGCTATTTCCAAATGGTAGAATTTACTGTACAAATGGGTATGATGAGTATCTACAGTGTGTTTCTGATTTCTTGGGAATTTTTGTTCTTGCCCTTTGTGTCTTTGAATGAAAACTGAAATAAGTCTGAAGCAAAGCCTGTAGATAAATGCATCCATGTATGTGCTTGGGTTACACTCAAAAGCCAGAGGTAATGAACCACTGTCTAGATTGGTAGGAGGTCAATATTTACTTAAGTTAGTTTGTTGGTTACTTTGTAAGTGATTCTTTTCTCACATCTAGACATGAGGAAAAGCTTTTGCTACAGAAGCTATAATGGAACCTCCTGTGAGAATGAACTGCCCTTCAATGTGACCAGAAGGTTGTGTTGCTGCACATTCAATGTTGGGAAAGCCTGGAACAAACCTTGTGAACCGTGTCCAACTCCAGGAACAGGTAAAGCCTACTACAATCATCCCATTGTGTTACTTTCTTTGCTCATCTGCTTCTTTGACCTATTAGCTAAAGTCAACATTTCAGCCTTAAAAAACCTCTGCTGTACTCCCAAAGCAGAGTTACAATACCATGCCATCTTGTCACTGGCTGGGTTCAGTCTTGGTGTGCTAAACAAGAATAGGTATTTCTTCCATACTTTTAAGTGGAAGAAGTGTCACTCCAGATTGAGTGGAAAGATACAGCTTGAATAGTTTAAAAGCACCAATCATTCCCCGTGGGAGAAAAAAAAATTCAGGGAGAACATGCATATTTTCCCTCTCCGCTGCGCCTGAAGGCAAGGTCAAAGGAACAAACTACTGTCAGGTGTCACTGAGATGAGTAGAATAATACTGGGGTTGAAGATAATGGCTGACAAGAGATGCCTTCTACATGGTCTGTCTTCCAGGATAATTAATCATAGAATCGTAGAATGATAGAATTGTTTGGGTTGGAACGGACCTTAAAGAGGTGCTCCAGCTCTCTGACCTTTTTCGTGGCCCTCTTCTGGACTCGCTCCAACAGCTCCGTGTACTTCTTATGTTGGGGACCCCACAGCTGGATGCAGGACTCCAGGTGAGGTCTCCTGAGAGCAGAGTAGAGAGGCAGAATCAGCTGCCTTGACCTGCGGTTATGCTTCTTTTGATGCAGCCCAGGATACAGTTGGCTTTCTGGGCTGCAAGCACACAGTGATGGCTCATGTTGAGCTTTTCCTCAACCAACACCCCCAAGTCCTTCTCCTCCGAGCTGCTCTCAATCCTTTCTCTGCCCAGCCTGTATTTGTGCTTTATTTAGAATAGTATAATTTAGTTACTGCATAGTTGGGGATATGTTTACCCTGGTAGTCCTAATCTCTCAGAACAAAAAGACTGGGTTTCATTACTGAGTGTATTGCATTTCTAGATTTTTCACTTGTGTTTCATATCTGAGCGTAATCCTCTCATCTAATTTTACATTTTCTCTGTTGAAGGTGGTAAACTTGCAAAATATCAATAAGCAGGGCATTGTAAAGGGAAGTAAAAATTCCCTTCTGCAAAGGGAGGTGAAAATCATAAGGTACAGTTCTTTTTCAGTTAGTCTTTATGGAGTTCCTTGCCTGGAACAAAACATCCTCGAAAAGCTCAACTCAGAAAAATAATTGGTGGGAGAATCACCAACTTGGAAACCTGTCAGTAGAACCTGGCCTTTATTAAAAGTTTCTTTCATTTGTAAAAAGTGCTAAGGTGCCTATATAAAACTAAAACACCGAGATACCTCTTTAGTACAAACACATCTTATTATTTAATTGACTTTGCCCTAAGTTTACTGCAACTAAACCCATACCTCTTGTGCTGTGTCAGCATGTAAAGAATGTATTACTTCATTCCAAGCGGTTTATCCTGGTGACATAAGGGAAACAGCAGATAATTTAGGAACGACTTTCACCCACAAGCAGTAAAGAGGAGGAAAACAGGACTGAAAAGAGAAAACAGCCTCTTCCTTTTCTTTCTTAAGTAGGAGGAAGGAGAATGAAGGAGTGTTCCCAGCAGTAAGGAATAGGAGATGGAAATAAGCATTTTCTGTCACAGAGAGGTCGTAAAATTCTTTCCCATAGTCATTTATCTCAGTGCAATAAAATTGTCATCATGATGAAAACATGATGAGAAAAATACAGCAAAATACTAGCGGGGATTCATGCAATTCATATTTTTGAATGGAAGAAAGAATTCTCCTTTCAAATTGGTAAGACTGAAGTTCTCAAAAACTTGTCCAGCTTTTGAAGATTTGATAAGACAACTCCACTTACTCTGCCAGCAGTTACGGGGTTAAAATATTTCCTGAAATTTTTCAATATTGCCTTGTTAGCTCTTCTAAATGCCTTTATTGTGTTTGGAGACGTGGTTGAACCTTTCTCACCATGAAAAGTGATTGTGTGAGGGATCGAATACAAATTCCAAGTGTAAATGGTTGAATAGTTGCATTTATGTGATATAGTCAGCTGTTCTGAAATCTGGGTGGGGACTACACATCAGAGACAGGGGTTATGATACACTGACCTTAACCACTTGCTAGACTGAACCCAGTAGCTCATTAAGAGCATTATTCTGCTCTGATGAGCATTATATTGTTCCTCTAAATGAACTTCACATGCCAATACATTTGCATTTTTTTCCCTTTATGAACAGAGCTCTTCCTTCCTTTTCGTGTACTTATGCTTAACAATCAATCTCTGTTTGATGAATTTAGGTAGTAAAGACTGTATAGCTTGGCTTTGCACATTAGACAGTTCATAACCATTACCATACAGATTTTAATCAGAAATAATTTTTCTTGGTTTGTTTTTTTTTTCACCCAAATAAATTGTCTCACCCCAATCCAGTGGACGGCTGAGAGGTTTTTTGTGATTTCCCAAAAAGGAGCACTGTCAAGGTGGAGTCAGACAATGACTCAAGGAAACAATACAACACAATTTTATTTATCTCAGCAACTGTAAAAAAAAAAATCATGAATCAACTTCTCCAAGGCAAGCACCAAGTAAAACAGTACAAAAGAGCTGAAAAGTAAGAAAGAGGGGCAGAAAGAGAGAGAGACAGAGACACACAAACAGAGACACAAAGAGCATCACCAATCCCTCCTTCCAGCACGTGTCTTCTCTTCAGGAAGTCTTTGTTTCAGGCAGAAACTCTGTGAGTGGGGTGGTGATGGGTTGACCCATGGGGTAATGGGTCGGCAGGGAGTACAGTTTGAGCTCACCTTTTATACAGTTTGGTCCAGTCCAGTCCTGGACCACCCCTCCGGGGGGGGGGGGCGCAGCATCCAGGTCACCTTCAGGGTTGACCTTCTGGGAGCGCAACAGCCCTGCATCCAGGTTAGCTTCATGGGGAGGGGCAGCTGCTTTTCCAGCCCTCAGTGCCCATGCCCCACCTGACAGATGTGTCTGTCACTCAAGACAAGTAACAATTTGCTAAAGTTCCCGGACATGGTGGGGTCTCTTCTTTAGGAATGTTTTGTCTGAGTGCTCTGCCCAAGCACTCCTGGTGAAGCCTCTTCCTTATAAAGTGTTCTGCTCATTGTTTGAGACATAAACATGGATCTAGGTGGGGATGGGTAGGGGTCCGGTCCCTGACAGAATTGTAAAAAGCTGCTTCACTGATAAGAGGTAACCAATTATTTACAGAACTCTTTCATGGTTTGATCATTTCAGGAGTGCTTGATCTCAGAGAGGTTTTTTTCCTGTTGTGTGGTAGATCTTTTTGTCCTAAAAAAAAATATAGAAATAAGTATATAGGTTTTTGGAATATTTTTTAAGTCATTGAGACAAAGTCAAGCTTTCAGAAAGTAAATCTCTGGTGTGCGTATGGATGATTTGGCACATCCATGCCACAGAAGTAAATGGCATAAAGTTCCTTGCAGAAAAGAACTGTTTCCTAACCCTGAAATCTTATACATGTGAATATAAAAGAGCAGAAAATTGCTGGATGGTAAAATACTGTGGCAGAGACCTCTATGGCCCAGTGTCCTGTACTGCAAGAATAACCTCAGCAGGCATTAAGCAGTCATTGAAGAATAGGACAGAAGAAAGAAGAAAATGCTAAAGTTCAGGTATACTGGATCCTTCCTGGCTTATACAGGAAATAACAAAGAATGTTTGAATGTGAGAAAAATATTTTGCCAAATCTCATTCTGAGCAAAGATCAACTACATGTGCTGTAATTTTAATAAATAAGATTGCTTGGTGTAAGGGAGACAAGAATTATACAAGTTATAACCCCAGTGGTTAAACTTTACAAAATTATAAGCTACTGAAGAGCTGCCATTAAAATATAGACGATCAAGAAACTCAGACTACAGCCAGTAGAGAAATAAACTGTCACTGCTCCAGTTTAAAGATCATTACTCAGAGGAAAACAGGAGGGTCTCCTTTCTCTTTTCCTGGTGCTAGAAGAGATGCCTAATAATTTGTCTGCGTGGTTTAGAGATGAGTTAAAGGTAGACTTCATATGCTTCCTCTCACTGGATAGACAATAGGCTTCCTGTAGGCCCTCAGCAGCACTAACAGTGGACCCAAGCACTCATGGAAGTCTCCAGATACTACAGTGTGCATTTCCCATCCTCAAGATACTCTGGAAAAGTATCTTGAGTGTGAGCATACTAAAAAAATGCTTTTTTGGAGCATCTTTTTTTTAAAGCAGAATGTCCATTCTGCTCTACAGTTCAGTGGAACTGGGCTGCAGTAATCTCTGCAGAAATGAACAGATAGTCTTATTGAAGAAGGCTAGGTACTGGTAAGTTACATATTTCTCCTAGCTGAAACTGTTGCTGCAGATTCTCTCTACAGATGTCTAGAAAGCAAGAAAAAAACCTTAAAAGGAAAATTAAGGAGTTCTATTTAAAACAAAAACTGAAATGCTGCTTTCTCAAACTAGACATTTACTCATGTGCGAATGTCAGCAAAGAGTTGAGAAAAGAGAAGTATGAATTAGTGTTTCAATTTGCATTCATTTATTGGCAACCTGAATTCTTAATACAATTTGTACAGGAGGCAATGGCTCTTCCAAGTAGATTTGGCTTGTATCACCTCTTGAAAAACTGAGAAGACTGCAAGTAATTCTTGGGAGATTCATAAATATTCACTAAAAATACATTGTTCTCTGTTTTGCTCTAGGTGAATTCAAGAGCATATGTGGGAATATTCCTGGCTTCACTTTTGACATTCATACTGGAAAAGCTGTTGGTAAGTTTCACTAAACTTACTTTAACCAAAAATCATTTTGCATAAGCAGCTGCATAATGGTACCAAAATTAATATTTCATGTAATAAAATTCTAATTTCATTGTGAGGTTACAGTGGTGACATAAATTGTGAGACCATTTTTTGCGTAAAATATTTCTGATTTTTTATTTCTCCTTTTTACTATGATCTTTTGATCACCCTCCATCCTAGTTCATGATTTTGAGTTTTAATTGGTAAGATAAATGTTTTGGCTTCAAAAATACTGTGGAACTATACTGTGGAACTTATCTGCACATTTGTAACAGTTCTGCATCTTGTCTAACATTTAGTATTACTCAGTTTTGCTTGCTTCCTGAACTTCATGTGGTTTATTTTCTCTCATAATGGTTGTGTGTTCAGATTTATATGCTATAGGCAATTTCTGTAGATTAAAAGGAACTTCTCAACTCAGTTTTAAGCACAGTGAAATTGGGAATCCAAGCAGTACGTAAAGCCATGAAATATTGTACTTTGACTAGCTTGTCTCACTTCCAGACATTGATGAATGTAAGGACATCCCAGGAATCTGTGCAAATGGTGTTTGCATCAATCAGATCGGCAGCTTCCGCTGTGAGTGCCCCACTGGATTCAGCTACAATGATCTGCTATTGATTTGTGAAGGTGATTTGAAATGACATTATTTTCTACTTAGACCCCATAGGCATGCTTATCTTAAAGGGAAGGGGAACATTTAATTCACATGTTTTTCAAAATCTAAGAGACACACTGTGAGCTTTCTTTAGAGCTCAAGTCTTTAAATCCGTTTGCGACTGTCTTTAATACATATGCATATGCCCTTCCTAAAATTGGTAATAGTTTAGTGTCAAGCAATTAATTGACTTGTAAATAGAAAGTAAATTAAATTATTTAATTTTATTTTATTTTAGGGAGGAAATTTAATTCTTGTTTCAAAAGTTCTCAGAGAAAAACTTCTCTTATTTTTTTTCTTTTTTCCATCTGTTCTTCTACAGTTTTATAGGGTGGAGATATTAATAGAAGCTAATTGTGAAATTTTGTGTGTCCTAAAGTCGATAGGAGTTTTGTCGTTGGTATGCAAGCGTCTTGTGCTGACGTGCACCTTAAAAAGCGAACAAACTGTGCCACTTACTCTTTCAGTTTGAAGGCAAAGAGGAACATTTTTGAATACAAAACCTAATTTCTTTAGACAGACATTTAAAATTGCAAAGCCACTTCAATGTGTAGTAAGTTGTATTTGTAGGATCCTCCTTCATCCAAAAAGTGTGTTATGGATGAAATTGTATTGATTTTGCTTTTCATTTGCGTTTACAGCACAGGAAGCTGAAGGTCAGAATAGTCATACTTCGTTGAGGACATAAGATTTGTCTTGCACAAGAGAGACAATACAGTTTAAATTCTAGGCAGAAGTAACTATCTTGTGGTTTCTGATGTCTGAACCATGACTCTTGGTATTCCAGATATTGATGAGTGCAGCAATGGAGACAATCTCTGTCAGAGAAATGCAGACTGTATCAACAGTCCTGGTAGTTACCGCTGTGAATGTGCTGCTGGTTTTAAACTTTCACCCAATGGTGCCTGTGTTGGTAAGAAATCAGTTGAGTTTTCTCATCAATTTGAACCTGATTGTACTTAATCAATGGCTTGTGCGTGATTCTCTCAAAGGGTGAAAATATCATTTATTTTCTGTTACCTTGCATATTCTGCTGTTTCATGTAACAGTTTTTACTTTATATCCCTGTTTCTCTGTAGAAGGGAAGAAAAGACGGTAAAATTTTTAAAGAACATTCTTGATGTATCAACAAAATCCTACCAGTAGTTTTAACCTTGAGGTGTATGGGCAAGAAGTTCCTATAAAATGAACATTTGTTATGATTCAGGTTTTGTTATGGATAATTTTGAGTCTGGCTGTAATAATAATAACATTGTAAAAGCATGTTTGTGTAAAATGAATGAATAATAAAAGTCAATAATGTGTACCATCTGGTTTATATTTTTGTTATAGATCGCAATGAATGTCTGGAAATTCCTAATGTTTGCAGTCATGGTTTATGTGTGGACATGCAAGGAAGTTACCAGTGTATATGTCACAATGGTTTTAAGGCATCCCAAGACCAGACTATATGCATGGGTATGGAAAGAAAATGCTTCTGTGTATGGTTTGTTTGGGTGGGTTTTTTTAAAAGAGGTAGGAGTTGAGTCTAAATTTTTGAGGAGATTATAGTGACATTAAAAGACTGATTCGTATGTTTTTGGATTTTTGTGAATAAAGTATGTGAAGTTGTCACTGGCGTGCATATATTAGGTGAGAAAAAATCACAGTTATTCTCAGGGATAGCTCCATATTACTGGAGAATATATTAACACCATTTTTACAAAAATACACCATAGTGGTTTATTTGACAGAGAAGCTTGTAGGAGATTAAAAAGACACATTTTAAAAAATTATTTAGAAATATGTTGAGTTCATGTTTCATGTAGAAAACAGAATCCCACGTTTAATGTAACTTAAATCTAGCTTTGCGTTCAAATGATAACATGATAGAGGTGAAGTAAAAAAACAAGGAGATTGCAAAATAGGAGTGCTTTTCTTGTTCTTGTAGTGTTTCGTAATCAGTTCTACAGGGTTTAAAAATAAAAGGTGATACAAATGTGAATCTGGTTCTCTTTGAGAAAAATAGAAAAAAAATTATTTCAATTTTTAAAATAATGATCATCTGAATGTCAGTTGTAAGCTATGGTGAAGTTCAGTGTCTTCTGCAACATAAGTATGTTCCATTTCAACTTTAAACAAACATGTGAAACCTATTTGCATTATACTACATATATTCCTTGAGTCTTCCCATCTTTGGACTAAATCACATTTGCCAAACCGTCTGAGGCGGGTATTTGGGAAAGTGACTTGTGTTAACAGTGCAAAATTTTGAGAACCTGGTTACTCAAAACAAGAAATTAAATAATTCTAAAACTAATTCTAAAAATTTTGCAGTAGGAAATACAAATCTAGACAATGGCAGGTACTGGAAATGATCCATACAACAAAATGTTTACCTTCTGTAAAAATAAAATGTTTTGGAAAGTCCACAAGAACTAGGAGAATAAGATCCAAATATCTCCCAGATCTCCATGAAACTCCAGAAATTACTGAAACACACAGAAGGAAATACTGAATTTTAGCTTTTAAAAACAGGTTTCCAAGAGTTTGTAAGCAGTCTTTTTAATTCTGGATGTAGTGTTGACAGAATATATTTACATATGTAAATTGACTTGTGAACAATGACACGTAGCTCCTTTATAGAGCATTTTCAACAGGTTTTCATGGTCTTAAGAGTAAAATATGTACATAAAATTTGAGGTAGTTCCAGTGCTGTGATGCTCAATCCTTTGTACTAAATTCTGATCACTAGTGTAGATTAAGAAATTAAGAAATGTTAGTATGGAAAATAAAAAGAATACTTTGAGATACTGCACATACACTTTTTATCTTTGCATGTAACAGTATCTTCTATTTTAAAATACATCTAAAAATGCATCATGTAACATTTTACTACGTGTATCCAGAAGCTGTAAAAATTAGTAGTATAAAGAAAAAATGTGACAGATGAAAGGAGAGACTGAGGCTTAGAATATTGTCACTGCGCACAGATAACACGTAAACACATATCTGGGAAAATCAGTTCCCACATACGGTTTTGTTTCTTTTTGCAGATGTTGATGAATGTGAACGCCATCCATGTGGAAATGGAACTTGTAAAAACACAGTTGGATCATATAACTGCCTGTGTTATCCAGGATTTGAATTAACTCATAATAATGATTGCATCGGTAAGTGATGTAATTCAAACTTTATTTTTACTGCTGCTGGCTATGAGGATGGTATATAGTTAAAACTCAAACAGAAGATGGGTCATGGTGCGAAGAAAGTTAGTTGAGTGCAGTAACTGATACTGGTACCAGCCCTAGGGTCAATCGTTACTATAATTTTTTAAACTAATTAAAAATATTCTTGACTAGACAGCTTGAGGTACTGTAAACCCTAAATCTCTGGACCACTGGGGCAATCTTACAGGTCAATGACATTTTAATGCAGCCCTCACCTCCATTATATTTCCTGGGTTATTAAAGCACACGACCTTGACTATTGAAACAGTCCATAGGCACCACTCGCAATAAGCATATATTATATAACACCACCAGTGTTGCCTCATTAATTTAAAATAATTTATTTCACTATATTACTTGACACTTGCACACAGTGTGAAAGAGAAAGCAAACCAGCAGTAAGCTGCTCTCCTAAAATGAACACTGCTTATACAGGGTTCATACAGGCATTGCTGTTTCCTATTCCCTAAAGCACAGGACACCAGAATGTCTGAATGGTTCTGGACAATTGTATTCCTGAATACTGGTGATAAAGCAACTAAAATCTTCCTGAGCTGAAGAACAGGCTTGTAAGTCTCGGGAGTCCCTCTCCCATGCAGAGTATAAGCCAAAAGAGAAGAAGGATTTACATTCCTTCCTGATACAGAAGGAAGATACAACAAAGTCTACTGGTTCTTTCTGGTTCAGGAGAAAACTAAAACATCTTAAATAAGCATTTTAAATTCTCTCCTTATCCAGGAAAGAGAAAGCTAAAAACTTGTTCAAGTAAGAAGAGTCTACTTCCAAAGCATGTCACTATTTGCCAAGGAGGTTCTTTCCCTTGGCAGCATAGCTTCCCATCTACTGGCAGGAGCATCTAGCACCTCTGCCCTAGGCTGTGCCTTCAAGGAGGCCAAGGAGCCCAGGTTGACTCAGAGACTTGGCTGTTTGTTAGCACTCCTCTTGACAGCTTGAAGAGCCTCAGGGCTTTCTTCCAAACTATCCCAGTGATTCAAAGGCAATTTAACCCATCCCAATATAATACTCTGGATGCATTTGCTGCTTGTAGAATGGTAACACCGAAAAAATGCACTATGGAATAAACTAGTAATACATACACAGGCTGTACTGGCTGAAGCAGAAAGTACATTTTTTTTCAGGAGCTGGTATTTAATGCTTCTGAAGAAGACAAAAACCTCTTCAGTAAAACTGAGGTTTGTCTTCATCATTCAAATTCAGGTATTTTAAAACAGAGACATGTAAGCTATTCTTACACCATGATGCTAACCCAATCTCCTTTTCATTTATTCTGACATTTTCTCATCTGTATTTTTCCTTACGCAGTGCTCCTTTAAGTCTGCATTATTAAAGTAACTCTACAAACTAATATGCATTTTCAAACCTCATTTTCAGAACAGTTATGAAGGAGGAAGCCATCCTGCAGAAAGCAAATTACATATTCCAAAATTTGAAAAAGACAAGACAGGTTTTAGGAGGAAACTCAAGCATATACAAATCCAGATAAAATCCAAAACACTCCATGTAGCATTTCCTTTTCTGTGTCTGGAGTTAGTATCATACAGTCACTTGGCAGTCCTTAAATGTCTCCAGATGCAGTAGCTGAGTTAATGCTGCAATGTTGAAAATTATAATATCTATAAAAAAAGAGTGTTGTTTAAATAGAACTTGCACCTTAATGCACTTGAATGAGGTACTTTCCCCTAGTTGTCAGCTGTTCCTTTGTTGCTGCAGGATTTGCCTTTTCCACAGAAATATATATTGTAACTTGATTGTGTTTATAACATACTGTATCTACTATGCTGGGACTCAATTCTCGCTTCTGGGTTTGTTGTGGCTTTTTTTACAGATATTGATGAATGCAGTTCTTTCTTTGGTCAGGTGTGCAGAAATGGACGGTGTTTCAATGAAATTGGTTCCTTCAAATGTTTATGTGATGAAGGATATGAACTTCCTCTAGATGGCAAGAATTGCATTGGTATGTATGATGCCACATGGAGATGTTAAAGTATTGGTGAGCTGAAATAATAAAACTGTTAGCTCCCATCTAGAGAGAAGCACCACAGTCAGAGTATGTAAATATTTAAAGAAAAAAAAAAAGACAGTAGCTTTAATGAAAACACAGTAGCAGTAACTGGATTTTGGAATAGTTGTTGATCTTCAAGCATTTAAATGCTTTAGAAAAAAGAAAATTAGAAAAGAATCCTACAGTCTTTTTCATTAATAAGCCTGTTGTGTTACCATAAAGAATTAAATTATTCTAAACCTTTCTTGATTCCATCTGCTCTCCAAAGATACTAATGAGTGTGTGGCACTACCTGGTTCATGCTCTCCTGGAACCTGTCAAAATCTGGAAGGATCATTCAGATGCATCTGTCCACCAGGCTATGAAGTAAAAAGTGAAAGTTGTATTGGTAAGGCAAGTCATAATTATTGCTTCTGAACAATTTAAAAATCAGAAAAAGTATCTCGTTCTAATTTGGTGGAAAGTAGTTGTACACCGTATGTTTGTGAATGTTGACCAACTTAAAATCATAGTGACAGAGAATAAGTGAATAGGAGAGGTTTTAAAAATGGAAAGCAAGATAGTTTGTACACTATTGTGCTATATTTTGTCCATTAACTTCTTCATTAATGCAAGCAGAAAAATATTTAATTTTTTTTTAAAAAATGGTATTTTATCTTCCATTCACTTTTCTCTTTTTTAAAATATCATTCATAAAACAAACCAACCTGTGTACTGGATTTACATAATGTTTACAGAAAGGTTGTTATTGTCACAGAATCACAGAATCACAGAATGTTAGGGATTGGAAGGGACCTCAAAAGATCATCTAGTCCAATCCCCCTGCCGGAGCAGGAACACCTAGATCAGATCGCACAGGAACGCATCCAGGCGGGTTTTGAATGTCTCCAGAGAAGGAGACTCCACCACCTCTCTGGGCAGCCTGTTCCAGTGCTCTGTCACCCTCACTGTGAAG
>VZTO01010884.1:1744-14618 GCA_013400615.1 Syrrhaptes paradoxus
AGTAAAGAGTTTTATTTATTGCCTGACCAAAAAATGTCCCTATACAGCCACGTCTGGAGGACAACAGCATTTTCAAAATTAAGCAGGGACAATGACCACACTTGGGAACCAAAAGTGCAAGAAACAAGAAGTTCCCACCCTTGCCTCCTCCTGATGCCTTAATTAAATATTGTCTTTATGAATTAGAAACTCTGAAAGCTGAAGGCCTCTCCAAGAAGAAAACAGCAGACACTTCTCCCCAAACCTGGTTGATGAAAACAGGATCTAAAAAAACACCTGAAGTTTTGCCAGAGACATGGATCCCAGACACAGTTTTTTACATAGGTGCAACTAAAGATAACTTGCAGAATATGTTGCTACAAAGCCTGCTTTTTTTCTCTCTTGTGTCTGCCTGTAGACCAAAGTTTTGTCAGTTTTGCCTTAAGTAAATTAAATTTTTTCTTCTCTAGAACCATGGCATGGATCTATTAAAACGTTTCAAATGGGATGGTACCAACCCCAGGACCTGGAGGTCCCTGTTCCTGGGAGGAGCAGTTCGTACAGAGGCTGGAGTCACCATTCACAGATGTTTCAGAGGCACCAAGAGCACCCCACAGCTCATTCACTGAGCCCTTGCTGACCACAGAAAGACAACTTGTGTATACACTCCATGATCTGAACAGGGTGAAGTGTCATTTAATTAACATATTCACATTTTGGCAAAGCACATAAAACATGTATGGCACTGCCAGCAGCCTTTGGGCCATGTGTCTTTAGCATCCCTGCCCAAATTTCTCTATGGACAGCAGTCTCTTTAGTTTTTTCCAGCTGTGAAGGAAAACTGGGAAACTGGACTGTGATCCCTTTCACCAGTTCCCTAAAAGTACTAAGTTGAAATTAGCTTGGCAGAAAATGTGGAAGATTTTTGGGAAAGGCAGGTTTAACATGAGACTGTTGCCATGCCTGATTATTCTGTATCCCCTGGTGACAGAGTGGCTTAGCATTAAGGTACTCACTAGCAGTTTATGTGGAAAAAAGGGCTTATATTGAAGAAACAGTCATGCCTGTGGGGTTTTTTTTAATAAAAAAAATAATACTGATGAAACTACAGTCATCAATGGGTTCCAAAAATTTGCTAAATCTACCTGAATGCACCACATCTAGAAGCATTCTATTTCTATCATTTTCCTATTCTTTACAAGCTGCTAGAAACCATTCTTTACAAGCTTAAAGGCAACTTTGCTTATAACAGCCTGAAAGAGAGAGTAGGGGGGAGAGCTCACATGTATTTCCTAAAAGACTGTAACAAAAGGGAATAAAAAAAAAATCCTTCAGCTACATTAAATACCTAGCACAGAAAAAAAATCAGCAAAGTTGGAATGCCTGCCAATTACATGGCCAAATTAAACACAGACATAATTGGTACAAGATAATTGGTACTAAGTAAAACTCCCATCTAACAGGTTGTGAAATCACAGATGGGAGAAGCGAAAGGAGGAGGAAGTGCAAAGTTAGCTCTGATGATGTCTTGTTTGACTTGACCATTTGAACAGCTAATCCTTTGCTCACATCTGTTTTCAGTTATCTCATTTTTATAAGGCTGAATCAGCTTTTTTGCTTAATGTTGTCTGTGGGATGGTTTTGATCTGATCTCAGTTTTGGGGGGTGGTGGCAGGTTGTTTTACTCTCCTTCAGATTAATGAATCTTTAAATCGCATTGATGGGAAAAAGTTAATGGAAAAATTAATGAAAACACAACATCGGTAGCTGGGAGATGTAATGAATAATAATAAGAACAACAACAGATGCAGTCTGTTTGGTAGCCCAATTTAAAATATTTCATGCCCAATTACAGACACATTAATTTTCTATAAGGCAGACAGCTGGCTAAGAAATAGATAATCATTTTCTGCTTTATGACTTCTATAGAATACCTAAGGTCATAACGTGGATGATTTACAGAAAATGCAGGATCTCCATATTGTCTCTGCTCCACAAAACTCCTGTTTTGAATTATATATACAAANCACTTCCTCTATTATAACCCACAATTTGAAAATTCCAAGCCAAATGTATCTGAAGACAAAATTCAAAGTGTGTTCTTTACTCCTCTGTTTTCACAGGGCTCTATTCAGGTTTGGGGGTTTTTGTTTGTTGAGGGGGGCAGGGGAGAGGTTAGCATTCGTTTGGGGTTTGGGTTTTTCTTCCAAACTAGAACTTATTTCAACCTCTGATGAATTGGTACTCTTGAACAAGAGAACAGCCTGTTGGGAAATTAGGGACTGGATAGACCTCAAGCCCTTGCACAAAAGAAGTTGAATATTATTTTAGATAAGCTGACATAAACCACTTTCTGAGTGCTTTAGAATCAGTCTGCAAAATGAAAAAGTTCCTGCATATTGGTTTCTTCCAGAACAAATGTGTGTAAAGGGGACTGCTGAGATTGCTGTTGCCACCTATGACAAAAGTCTTTGAACCCAATGCTAACTGCATCTGCCTGTGGTCTGCACAGGGGGAAAACACCTCCAAGAAACAATTGTTTGACTTGTTAAGTCCAGCTGAGTAGCACTGAAGTGTAAGGTCACTGTTTTAACAGGATCTTGTTTAGAGACTCTCCCCCTTATTTATATGGGCAGAACATAAGGGCTAGGAGTGAAGTTGGGAAAAAAAAAAAAGGCAGCATGATTTAAATTAAATTACTTTTGCTTGCTACCCAAGGCAAAAATACAACGAGGTCTGAAATAGGTCAAGTCCTGTTTTATCAGCTGCCACCGTAATCAGTGAAGTTATTAACCACCCCTATGGCTATTGTATCTAAATAAAACATTCTGTACTATTGGGAGAAACATTTTCAGATTCGTGAACTTGTAAATAATAATTTTTGAAAAGGCCTAGTAGGAAAGGGTGTTTCATATATTTTTCATTATATGCCCTGCAGGCACAGAAGGTGACATTAATAAAGACTTACAATTATCCATTAGCAAAAAGGGGTATGTATCAAGGTCCATATCATGTTATCTCACCTAGAACAAAGATCCTACTGCCGGCTAACCAATAACCTGGTACTTGCAGAGACCAAAGGGAAAAACAGGCTGTACTGGATGAGAAAAGAGTCAATCCAGCACTTAGTTATGTTGCTGACTGAGCCCAACAGGAAACACTTTGGGAAGAGTGTAAGACTGGGAAAATATATTATGTTCCTTCCCAAAGATACTCTTCCAGCCTCTCAGGATCTAAGGCTCAGGGGACTTCTCAAACCACAGACAGACAATGCCCTTGTCTAAATATTATCAAATTTTTCTTCTAGAAGTTCATCTGTAAATTGCGGTCATCAATAGCAGCATATGGCAAAGAATTCCACAGTTTCACTTCATAGGATATAAAAAAAGCTTCTGGACTAAACCAAAAATAAACAAGGAAGGAGCCTCTAGAAATTATTCCTAGACAGGAAACTGCATATTGCATACTATCAACCTCCCTCTGGAGCTACAGAATTTTCTTCTGTGTAAAGAAATTACTATCTGCAACATCAGAAAGAAAAGACAGTATCAACTGAAATCTTGCCAAAATACCTCCTCTATATTGGTTCTTGACAGCTCAAGTTGCCTGTAAGATAGTGAAGCAGCAGGACTTGTATGATCTATAAATATATGGCAGTGGAATGTATAAGCCCATGCCACAACAGTACATGTGCGAGAAATAAGTGAACATAGATTTGCACTCTCCAATGTTCTCCTATCGGACTGTCATGCACAGGCTGTACTATGTGCATACAGTCACTGTGACACCCACAAAGCATGGTAAGAACCAACATATCCTGTAGCTACCTCGGCACTCCTCAGGGCAACACCTTCCCAACCATCTCTAGCAACAGAGCAAAAGCACCACAGCAATACTTCCCTACACTTCAAAGAATGTTTTGCTTTTTCCCTATGCTGCTCTTAAGGAAAGCAATGCAACTTCTCAGAAATCTCACACCCACTTTTTCCTTTCTAGAAAACAAGCTATAATATTACCACCTTCCACCTTAGCCTCCAACACGCACCAGCTAGCTCTGGTCATCCTAAAATATGGGACTTACTGCTCTTTTTTTTGATGGGATAATTGGGCACCCACTAGTGCTTTTATGATATGGGAACTGCACATTCCTAAATCCAAAAAAAGAAGCAAATTGGGAAAACACTGCCTGAAGGTTATCTGCTACTAGGTGATGGTGGTTTTGAGCCCCTTTTGTTTGCAGTACAGTCTGACACATCCTAATGAAGAACCAAGTCACACTCTAGCAGTGTATAGTCATATCTACTATTATGTTTTTNAGAGAAACAAACAAAAGTGTAGCTCTGTCAGGAGCCACTAACCAGGAAGGAACTTCAGAGCCATGCTAGTAAGCAGTCAATATTCCTCACAGAAGAGATCATACCAGTTTTTTACTGGTCACCATTGCAAGACCATTTCTAGAAATAGCAATAGGCATGTTAATGTTCAGCATATATATTGCTGCCACTGTCGTGGGTCCTGTTTAGCATCCCTGCATGGACACTTTCAAAGATCCCTTTCAAAGCATTTCACAATATTAACCAATTCATTGATATAATATCTCTGATTACTACGGTAGGAAAAGCTTATTTCTGTTGTCCTAACATGGAAACCAATCCAAAACAACCACAACTTCTCAGACAACAAAACTACAGGATATAGTAACAACTAGAATTAGTACTCACCAGGACCAGCACCCTCCTCAATCCATGCTTTGTCTTTCTTCCAAAGAAAGGGCTATAACCCATCAGGATTATGATATACAGCTGCCCCATCACTACCACCAATGGCTGTAGGTAATCACCAGCTGCTGCCTAACAAAGCCAGAACTTAATCAGAGAGTATCAAGTCCAAGTCTCCTTAAAATAATATAAAAACTCCTAAAGATGTTCATGGAATAGAGATTTTGTCTGTGCTTCTAAGAGTTCATCTGTGAGAAATAGCTCATCAAAAAGTTTTGGTTCTTGAGCAAAAGCATGACCATAGAATAAAATGTTTGTTTATCTCTCTCTGATTTTGGAGCATTCATGAAAGACTGGAGAGGCAGTGTGTAGGGATGCTGACACATGTGCTGCTAGTTAAATGTTTGTTCCCTTCCTCAGCCCCTTGTAGAAGTGCTTATAGAGCAGGAACAGCTCAGGAAACAATAGGATGCTGCATACAGGTCAATCCTCACCTTCAGAAAGTGGTTGTGCACAAACGAAAATGCATGAAGTGGGTACAGACTCTTGACACAGTTTTTCAAACCGCCCTCAAACTGCCCAGCTCAGCTACTTAAAACCGTGTCCTTGAGGCAGCTGAACACCAGCTATGAAACACAGTCAGGGAAACAGACATTTGGATCAAACCCTGCCGCTGTAGAGGCCCCACCATCCACTGAACTTAGTTGGCCCTAGTTGGGTCATTTCCCTTCTTTCCTCTCCTCTTTCCACTTCTTTTTTTGTGATTCAAACTTTCCCCGGGGAATAATTTCCCAAATCAGCTCTGGTGCTGAGTGAAACCATCATTCCCATTGCCTTACGCATAAAGTCTGTACAGCTGTGAGCAAAACATGGCAGATAATCATGTTCATGCGCCCTGAAAACACCCCCAGACCCAATACTTTCTGGTGACTCCCAAAATACAGTCAGCACCTGGAGAAGGCTCACCAGCTGTCGGGGTGCATGACCCCCTCCCCATCCTCTCTGTTCACTGAGGCACTGTTGAAGAGGGGAGGAAAGGAATGAGCACAGGGGAAACATGCTTGAAATTGGACAAACCCAAGATGCACTTCAAAGGCTTCCCAATACCCAAGAGAAACAGTGCAGTTCAGATGCATTTAACATCATGTTAATACCCAGCCTCATACTGTAATGAGCAGCAGTGCAACATTGTTTATTAATTCTAAAATAATTCTGTGATGGTGAGGCTGAACTATGGCTCCAGCAGAATCTTATTTTTTCTTACCAGCTGTAACGAAGTTGGTTTCACAGAAGTGCTCTCTTGGT
This sequence comes from Syrrhaptes paradoxus, assembly GCA_013400615.1. NCBI lineage: Eukaryota > Metazoa > Chordata > Aves > Pterocliformes > Pteroclidae > Syrrhaptes > Syrrhaptes paradoxus. Next base: position 7,747 of record VZTO01010884.1, read on the forward strand.
TGTAATGAGCTGCCTGTCTCCTGCCACTACAATCCAGGGAGAGAAATAAGACCAGCTGAGAAATACTTCATACTTTGATCTGTCTCAACAAATCAGTTCAAGAGCTCTAAAACAGAAACCCCAGGGAGAGGGAAGGGGAAGAGGAGAAGTTCAAGCAGGGAAGTTTTAAAGCTGTATTTGATTTGTTTCACTAGAGCTGTGGTAGTTAAAAAAAAAATAAAATCACATCTGTCCATCTTTTTGAACTCTCTCAGGCCCTACTACACTCCAAACTTTGGACAACTCTATTTCAGTGATAACCAAAAGAACAAGTATATCTATTTATATACATATATCTTTAAAAAAACCTGACATATTGAAAAGTCTGGTTCTATAAACTGGCTGAATTGGATTTCTCCTGTTGCCAATATATCAATAACCCTGTTACCCACCTCTTAGGAAAAAAAAAATGAATTGAGCAAGACAGTACAGTAAGAGAAGACAGGGCTGGAACCACACAGGTTTTGCTCCTTGCCTTTGAGGTTAAGCTGCTCTGAATGAGCAAAGCATGAATCCAACTCTGGGATTCATCCTGCACCCTCCTTGCAACACTGGGGATGAGGAATTGATTACAGCCTTGAGCTGATGTCTCCTAGTTTTAACATCAGCTACATGGAAGAACTTTGTATTTCTCTTGCACTCCTTTTGTTTTCTGTTGGGTTTTTTTTGTTGCCTTGTTGCCTGATAACTTGCTGCATGACCTTGGTCAAACCCCTTCACCCAGGTGGCTCCATCTGCTAAGAAATTATAAGGCCAGCCTCCTTACACAGCGAGTATACAATGGGAAAAATTATTATAAACTATTATTATTCTTATCAATTATTATTATTACACTAGTATTAGATTGTGTGAAACAGGGAATTTTAAGGATTTCGTAAAGTCAGTTTTCCTGCCCATCCATGTTTTGTGATGGACAGCTCTGCCACACACATTCAACCGGAATGTTCTTTCAAAGGGACATGCCAGTTAAAGTCACATTTGGTATCTCATGTATTTTAGCTAAAAGCTTATTAGCTTTTAGATAAACTCATGTTAGGGAGAAAAATATTTTCCGGTACATTGGCTGTTTTTATACTTTTAATACTACATTCTGTTTCCAAGAGCATTTTGTAGCTACGAAGATGGTTTTAAAGAAAACAATCCTAGGTTAGGAAATTGTGAATTTTAAATCTACAAAATTCGGGGGAAAATTCACAGATGTTGATAGTGCTTTACAAATAACTCTTCCCCTCAGCTAGGTAATTATCTTCGCTTGTCCTTGTTGGTTTCGGTGTTTGCCACTGTCTTATGTGCACTAGTAGCTGAGACATAACAAAACTGGAACACAGCACAATTTTAATTAGCTGGGTTTTCAAAAGGACTTAATGCCAGTGTAAAACAACCTCCATACCTGCCCCTTACCTCTTTTTATAGAATCAAGATGGAAATGGCAAGTGTCAAAAAAATGCTGCTACCTGATACGGTAGCATCCAATGCATTAAACATGAGTATGTCCCAGTGCTGCTCTCACCTCCCTAACTTGCAGCCTAACATTTCTGAATTGAATACAAGAAATTAACTCAACAGAGTTTGTAACTGTTGAGCAGGGATTCCTTTATTTACAGTGCTGGGCAGCAGTGGGGATAGCTCCATCTTAAGTGCTCCAATGAACGAGTAAAACCTCAGAGAATATACGTTGCAAACCCATACATATTCAGAAAATTCCCTGAAATTATTTTACATAAACGTAAGATGTCCTGGAACTCATCAATATATGCAAATGTTCTTTTGCTCACGCACAGAGGTTCTTTCTGGTGGTCTTTGGTGGTAAAAGGGATGAAGTAAGTAGTTTTCATCACTTCGCCCACTAGCTGAACTTTCTTCTGCCTCTGTACAGTAGTGTCCCTTTTTCTCAATTAATTTTCTTGTCTTTGTACTCTTACAATGTTGTCTAATTTCTTGATGAATGCTTGCCACCAACCCCCAGCTGAGCAGGACCCATCAAGACACCACTGTAGTTTGCAGGATCTTTGGGGAAAACATGTCTACTCTGATCAAGATTGAAAAAATAATGCTGGAAAAGTTGTTCTGTCCATTCCCTGGAGGGGTCTTGAGTCATCTAAAAGCCTAGTGTGTGCAATATTTATACTGGTCATATCAGCTTACTTTAGCACTGGGCTTTGCCAAGCAGTTATCGGTGCTGCCTGGAAGGAGGCAACGCTGGGGAGCAGCTCCAGATTCCAGCGCTGCAGGCAGGGGGGCTCTTAATGCCCAGTTTGGCTGCTCTAAGTAAGCAAGGAACAAATGCAGGATTAAGCTTTGCAGCAGATTACTGAGCGGGATGCCTGCTTTATCATGACTCTGAGCTTCACAGGTGCCAGGATGGCTTGGTCCCCACAAGTCACCAGAAGGTCACATAGCTGCATGTCTAGGGCCATTGGCATCAGGCGCTATTTGCAAGCTCAGGGTGGATGTGAACTGAAGCTGACGGACAGGAATGTGCATCTGTTGAGGCAGTTGGGCCTGCAGATGACATTCGTTGCGATCTGAAAGCCACCGACAATGCGGGTCTCTGCTGCCGGAGTCAACTCCCGTGTAGGCTGGCGTGGGACCCAGATTCTCTTACAAGCTGCCAGCCACTATTTCACTCTGAAATGGGCCAGCTGAGAAGCCAGGCACAGATCAATGGCTGTTGAGAAGAAATACAATGGGTAGTAATGAAAACCAGCACGGTTGTGTCACTTGGTTTTCTGGGGTTCACAGACACAGTGCACAGAGTAGGAAGCCCTTGCTCAGTTATCCGTCACAGGTCACATTCCAGTACTTCCCCTTGGTCTTACCACAGCTCAAGATTTTGCTAATTCTGAATAAATAAGTCATTCTGCGAGGGCTCATTCCAGACCTTCATGCCTATTCTCCACTTTGGGGAAATATTGGGGGTTGTGTTTTAACAATGGTGGGCACAAGGCGTTGTCAATCCAGTAGCTGTCACTGGCCTACCTGGAATGATTTCTGGGCCCTGGATATCATTTATCCCACTTCTTGATATCTAGTGGTTAGACTTCAGGCTGCACTAATTTTCTCGGCTCCCCTATTGTCAATAGAGAGAGGAATGGGGACCTGCACAGAGTGATTCATTCCACCCTAGAATATTGCATCCTCACAGATCTCTGTAAAGGATATGTCTTTATCATGAAAAACTGAGGATAACAGCTCTTATTCTGGTGAAAGCAGCAGCAGCTGCAAACAGAAATATTTTTTTTTCTCAGTAGCACAGTTTGAGAACAGCTCTAAGGGTGCCTTTTCTGCCTGTGTTTCTGTGTGAGCTCAAAAGACCACTTCTCTACCAGTCCCACAGTGTGGTCATTCGCATCTCTTTCATATCCCTTCTGGATCTCCAGGGTACCAGAGAGTTTGGCATCCTTTCTCTACTGATCTTACACATATTGCTGGTATTAGAAATGCCCTCCCTGGCACCTTGTGTATGACCACAGCTGGCTTTTTCATGCTTCTGCCGTATGAAGAGCACTACAACACTGTCCATAATAGGTGCAGAGAGCAGGCAGCCAGCGCATGACTTCATTTGCAAACCGTGTTGGGATCAGGTCACACACGTCTCTCATGCCAATGCTGGCATGCCTTCAGAAGCAAGCACGAGTGCAGGCTACGCACTGCAGCCAGCAGCTTCAGAGACGTTGTCACGCTAATGCCCAGGGGCTCAGCACATGCGCCTGAAGCACTCAACAGCATGTTATCTGCTCTCAACTGTCCCGCGTGCTCCCAAAAACTAGCCACCATCACTCCTCTCTCACTGAACCTGCAAGCCATTTGTTTTCTTCTGTGCATGATGTTTCAGAGCCCCTTTAACCCCAGCTCACAGCTTATTTACATGGAACAAAACTGGGTGGTACAAAGAGGAAGGGAAAAGGGGAAAAAAATACAGTAAAATTTATCTTTTAGGCACTGCAGCTTGCTCTCAGGTATTTCTGCTGCTTTTGAATGCAGAAAAAAAAATCAGTTTCTCATACAAAAGGTACATATTTCTTTGCACAAAAATGTTTTAAAAGAGTCACTGGTACCTTTGTAGTTAAACCTCATCCCCTATTTAAAAAAAACGCCATGCATTATTGACAAGAAGAATGGTCATAAGTTACAAGTATACCAGAAGGTTCCTGTGTTGGATGAAAGGTTTGAAAAAAATTGCAGCTTCTCTTTACACACTTGGACAATATTAATTACTCTCACTATCAGACATCTTTGCTAAGCAGATAGATTCATCTGTTCAGACAATTAGCCTTCCCACTCAAAAAAAAATTAGATCCAAACCCCAATTATTTCTCAAGCAAAAGAGAGGCGATGCTTCTAGTTCTGTGCCACAGAACATCTGCTGTAGTGCAAGGCTGGGTTCTGAAAAATACAACCCCGGTCCGGGGGAGCATAGAAGCACATGAATAAATAAAAGAGCAACTCTCAGATCAAAATTTTTCCTATGCTGTATGAATGCTTCACGTCCAGAGCTCATTCTACCGCTGTGTGACAGCTCCGAAGTCTGCAACATCTTTATTCACACATCAGCAGTTAACTCCTTCCACCACACGCCAACTATATCTAATCTTCACTTCCCAATGGACTAGGAAGATAAAATCTGTTCAAGAATGACTTAAACCAGACCTTTTCTTCTTCTATCCCCAGGACATCAGGAAGGATCCAGATTTATCCAAGCATTCAGATTTACCCCAGCATCTTCCATATAATCTGGACCTCTTTGTAGTTTCTGAAACGCTCCCTGAAAATTTCACCCTAGTGGAAGATGGCAGTGAGCCCCATGACATGTGGTTTGCTGATATCCATGGCAATAAAAGAAATATCAAGCTGTGCATAGCTCATAGTCATGGGAACATGTTGCCCAACAGGCTTATGCACCCACTAGGGAGCAGGGCTGTGGATGCCTGGAGCAGTGCTGTATTCCAGCATGCTGGAGGTCTCAGTGTTTCATCTGTACAGATGAAACAAAATGAAAGAGTGGCCATGAACACACGCAGGAGCTTGGTTCAAGTGCCGCATGGGAGCTTCCTGCAAATGCATTCCCGCTTGCTCCGCAGGAGAGAAACTTCACCTCAAGCTTCAGTGTGGTCAGGACTGTGAACCTCACGGCAAATGTGGGTTGGGGAGATTCTGCATGCTGGTTGGCTTCTGCTTGACTTACTGTTAATGCAATTAACTGAATGTACACGTGAATAGCTCTAAATTGTTATTTAATATGAAGCTTACAAACAGCCAGCACTTTGCTTTAAGGTCTGATCTCCTGGCCTTTACAATGAGTGGCACAGTCTGAAGTGATTCTGTGAAGTGCTGAAAGTAATTTCCTTTCTTTTTTCCCTGTGGAAATATTCTCTAATGTATTTGAGAACTTTTTTTCTCAAAGACAGAATTTGTTCAGATTTGCCATTTAAGGTTTGATCTCAAAGTCAATTTTTTTCCCTCCTTGATTCTTAGATAAGATTTGTTGGGCAAATAACTGCATGAAATTTTGCACATCAAAGGACTGTGCTGTGGCCACCCACCTCTTGACACTGTGAACCATGACTAAATCTTGCCCTTAATGAATCAGCAACACTTGGCTTGGACAACAGGAGCACGGTTCATGAGAAATTTCATAAAAACTTTGTTTCAAATTGAATAGCTTTAGAAAAAAAACCAAACAATTATTTTTTCTCCATCACATACACAGATTTACACAGAAGCCTTTTCCCCCACAAGCTCCATCCGGCATAAGATTTGATCCTGGTGAGATCACAGTTAATAGGTGATAAGTAGAAAATGTCCAGTATGTTCTACTATCAATTTATTTGCTCTTCCTATCATACTCAGTGGCCCACTGGCCACTACTTAAAACAAATTAATTACCAAAGAATTTAATGTACATCAGTTTTCCATGCAGATGAAAGCAGTTTTTCAAGATAGTGGAGATGATCTGCAAGCAAAGCCCAGGTATGGCAAGTGCCTGGCTTCGTACCCATATGATTTACCTTTAGGGTTAAAAACCCCATATATCCTTGGGAACTTAGGGTTAAAAAACCCCATGTAGCCTTTCTATCTCAAAATTCACAGCACTCTTTGAGGGGAACTTTTTAAAGCATTCCTCTAGGGATATATTTAGTAGGGTTCAATGGAGGTAATTTCTCTGTGGGGGAGCATATATCTTTGCTATAACGTTATCTTGTACTTACATTTCTTTCTTATAACTTCCTTTTGTAAAACTGCACCCATAACATAAAAGGCAGCATTTTTTGACTTATTTTCCTAAGTCTGCAGCCTCCAAAGTTATTCCTTAAAAGCACAAGGCTGACCTGAGACATGGTGCTTCATTAAGCACGTGTAGGTTTGCAGTCTCCATTCCCCATTAGACTTTTTAGACCAGCAGCTTGAGGCATAAGTCTATTGCAGACACAAGGAAGCAATCTTATCAACAGATTAACACAACATTAAGAGGAGGTTCTGTAGCTGGTTACGTACCACCCTCTCACTTCTTAAAATACACAATTGAGAACAAACATCCAGAATATATGGTGAATAAGATATAGCACAATTTTTTTTCTGTTGCTTTTCATAGTTAAATTAGGCTTAAATGTCGTATTGAAAAGGATAAATGCTTGAGTATAATTAAAACTACTGCAGTGATTTTAATTGTCAGGATGCTGAGGTTCTGCTTTCATAATTCTTGCTTTACATAGTTGGTTCAAATGATAACAAAAAATATCAGATATAAACCGGGATAAATCTGAGGGATAGCAACTGTAAAAAACAAATGAACTATGTTATCACATGTAGTATAAATCTACTCTTACCTTTTC
>VZTO01010884.1:15345-94270 GCA_013400615.1 Syrrhaptes paradoxus
AATCCTGGGACAAGTTTTGGCCTGAGAGAAAGAAGGATCCAAATTTTCTACATTGACCAAATGAGCCACGTGGCAGAGGAGGCGTCAGGGACGGCCAGCAGCTGTGCCCAGTGCATGGCCACCAAGGGCAGGGACAGCCCCCTGGGCCTCCTGGGCACAGGCACTGCCTGGGGGCCAGCACCCCAAAGGCCTTCCTGCAAAGGTGTTTCACATTCAGATTAACGATGGTCAAGGGCTTTATAGGCTGCTGTCATCTTGGGGGTACCTAAAATCACACTATGACATATACAGATTTTATATGCAAAAGGATATCAGGCTTTTTTGTGATGTGTATGCATAATCCTGCAGTATTCAACTCCTACTTATTTTAAAGGTGTTCAAAACTGATCAAAACCAGTGGAAGTGAAAAACAATACCAGCTTTTGTCTGGTAAACACATTTGTGACTCAAATGTTGTCATCACTGAAGCAGAATGAGGAACTCCATGCAGCATTTATGAATGAAGAATAATTTATCAGGACATACTGTGAATTTGAGTGAACACAGACAGAATTACGAGAAATGCCACAGGAATTTAAAAAAAGCTCTAAAAATCTCTGGCAAGCCACTGTGCTGCATGTTTTAAGAGCCAAACCCCCAAAATATACTCTTCATCCCCAGTGGGGATTGTATTGTAAGATCCAGGTGTACTGCCTTCTCATCAAACTCCCACAAGCCTATTAGGCATAATTTCCCAATTAGCTTCAGCTGAAACATGACAACAGAACCAAAGGGACATTCACTCACTCAGAAACAGAGGAGACCAAACAGGTGGTAGAAACATGACCTTTCTCCATGAGGTCAAATAGCTTTATTGTGATTAAGCACTACAATACAGTATATATCCATAAAAAACTCTATAGTGTATATAAATTATTCCTTCCATTCAGTAATTTTTTTGATTGTTTTTGTCTTTTTTTCATTTCCATTACAGCTTTGGTACAATGTGATTTTATTATATTTTTAAATACTTTTAGCTTCACAAACTCAACACAAAGTACAAAACTAATCCGAATCAGGGATATTACAATCTACACAGTGGTGTTCAGTGGTAGGAAAAAATCTTACCTCAATGAATTCATGTCACTAGCTAAGCTATAAAGGCATACCTAGCAGACATGACAAAAATATGCACCATTAACCAGCAAACATTTTTTTTCAAAATTTATTTTACTTTTTATTTTTTTTACAGATTTTTCCAGCAGCAAATCACTTGATCATAGTCAGTACTTATGTCCTCAACTGATTATCCTGTTGTGTTCCTCTTCATTTGAAGGCCATGAGTTATTTGTCAAATAATGCACCGCTATCCTCATATAGCCACGTTAAGCCACAGTGTCAGTACTTGACCTGCCACCCTGCATTGTTAATGCTTGCACAGTTTGTCCTGCAGCTGGCAGAAATAACTGGAACGTTATTGGAGGGGCAGTGTGGGGCAATCAACCGTAGGTTGTTCTGTGGGGCAGGAGGTATGACATTACAGTAGACAGGCATTCCAGTGGCTGTAAGTGTTCCTTGACCTGATTGATTAGGTAGCATGATTGGTTGTTGATATGATTGTTGCGGCAATCCTTGAGAACCCTGGGTCATTGGCACCTATGTAGGAACATGGAAAGATGTAGGAAAAAAAATAATAATTACTAAACAAATTAAAGTAGGTCCCGAGTATCCCTATATTTGCATATATATGTTCTGCCAAAACAGAACTGTTCTCATCCCTCAGGATCTTCCTTGATAGAGAAGGGTTAAAGAGAAATTCCTCTGCTCAGAACTGTTCTCATCCGTGAAGATTTTCCTTGTTAGAAAAGGGTTAAAGAGAAATACCTCTGCTCCCAGGTCTAGTAAGTGACTCCGTCCTGATCTAGCTGAATAGAAATTTCTGGATCAGTGCAAACAGAAGACTGAACCCTGATATACCTGGGCCACCTAAAAGTTCTAAACCTTTAACTTGATCATTAACATTTAAAATACATTTTCAATATCGGAATCCTGAAGATGCAAGGGGAATTGCTTGTGGGTAAAATTTTCCCCTGTATCCAGCTGGGTTGCTGCAGTCTTTGCAGAGAAGCTGAGGGAAAGGGTGAATGGCTGCTCAATCAGGGGAATTATAAAAATGAATTAGATGTCATTTAGTTTCCTAACTTTCCAGAGGAACCAGCAGGAAATGTACGTGCAGGCCACCTCTCACAGGCTCTTGGCATACCTCACAGAAACCAGTTGTAAAGTTAGGGACATAAGTCTGGGTAACCTATGGACTTGGTAAAAATCAAGCCATTGCCTTCCTTCTCCCCAAAACCCAATAGACAGAAAGCTATGTGGATACATATTGTTACAGAAGACATGGTGAGATCCTTGGCAGGAGGAGTCTCCACAGAGGAGGAATTTTTAACTGAATCAGGCAAAGCCCTGAACCTCATTACAGGAAACAATACTGCACTGGCAAAAAAAAAAAAAGAAAAAAACCAAACAACCTCAAAACTGAAAAGAGAGCAACGTTTTGGCTTTTATTTTTTTAAATTCCTATTCTTCACAAGAAGAAATATAATTCCTTCAACCTTTGTGACATTGTACCTGCACTGTAGGCTGTAATAAACAGATCATTTGAAGCACTCCCAATTCAGAATGAAAATCAGGAGTACTAAGAATATGTAAATAGGAAGCAAAAAATCCAATTTGCCTTAGAAGCGTATTTATCAGGAAGTCTCCTGCCACACACTGTCCTAATGAACTCATAAACACCATTCTGCAATATAAAACCAAGCACTCTCCAAGAAAAGCACTCTTTATTTTCTGGCTCCTGAGTACCTGATAAGATGACATGGCTGGATACTGCACCATCATGCCTTGCACCTGATTTCCCTGTTGATTACTCATCAGGGTCTGGCTTTGGGGCGGCTGCTGCATTCCCATGAGACCCTGGAACCCCTGCTGCTGGTTGGGCAGGACAGGCTGGTAACCTGGAAGAAGAAAGATGTCTTCAAATATGCTGTCACTTGTAGGGGTGTCCTGGTTTCGAAATTTAAAACTGTTCTAAGGAACAGCAAAATGATTGCACTATTTCTCCCCACATTCATCAAAAAGTTGCTCTATTTCTTGAAGAGAAGCATTACTGGAAGTGAAAACTGAAGGGGAGGAAACAAATGCTGTGAGTTACAGCCGTGGCAGGCTAACAGGAGTGGGCAGCACACCTTCCTCATCCTCTTCAACCCCACGACAGAGATCACCAGCTTCAAGGACACCAGGATTTTGCCTTCCCAGTCTAATCTGGTAGTTTTCTTTCAGGTCATGTTTCTTATCTTACCCTCTTACCTTTCTTGTAATGCAGCTCCCTAGCACAATGTACCCAGAGAAGGCTTTATTTAAAAATCTGTATCCACACTGGCTCCTACTTGCAAGGCTTTTTATATGATTAGAGCGTATCAGCGGTCATATTCCACCCTACTAGTTTCATGTTTGGCAAAAGAGGAAATTCATAAATTGAGGACTGTCTGGCCCTCCCCATTGCTCAGTGGCAACACTGCTGACACACAAGTGGCTGCACAGAGATGAAAAGTTGACGATTCTGTTTCAACCTGCCACTGGCTCTGTGTTCAGAGTCACCACAACACTGCGGGTTTTCTGCTGGGAAGGCTCCTCTAGGGCTAATTGAGGAATGGGCAAAGTCTGGATGATTCGGAGGGCAAAGCTGCTAATGAGGCACAAGCGTGGACGGGAAACGTGAGCGGTACACTGCTTGGCAGCAATGGGATCCAGACGGAAAAACTAGCCTCACCAGATGGAAGTGGGCTGGCTGGGCGATGCTGCCATTTAGAGATGAAGGATTTTGCGGAAAGAGTGGGAAAGGAAAGGAAGATGCAGACAGATCCTGTCCTTGAGAAATGCAGCCAGCCACAGTCATTATAAATCGATGGATAATTTCGCCTTAAGACATTCCCTGTTCTTTAGCAGTCGTATTTTTTAACACACAGTTATACAGCGCACTATTAATTCGGTAGTAATGTTCTCAGAATAAGCATATTTCAGGCAAAGAATTATCAGAAGGACCAACACGGCCTTATTTTTCTGTGAAAAATGTGTATCACGTCTGCGCAATTTATATTCATGAATACAATACACAGTTCAATATACTTCGCGAATTGGAAATCATCACCTGGGTACTTCTTTGTTATGTAAGAAAAATAAAGTAATCAATGTCTCTGTTTCTGACAGTCTATTACCAACTGATAGCTTCCCTTCAAATTCTTTTCTGATGCCAGATAAATGCTGGCTATCTCTGATCATTTTTTTGGCATTCAAGATGCCTTTCCACAGATATGAGATTAATATCTCCAGTCAACTGAGCAAAATTTTTTAAAAAAATTAATTCCATGAGTGATTAACTTGGCTGGGATATAGCATCAAACATCTGCCAAATGCACCAGATTACTATACATTCAAATTTGCTCTTTCCTATGCAGAAACACAGTGTCAGCATATTTTTCAGTCCCAAAAATTGCCAACATCAGAAGTGCTGTAACTTAGTTTACAGAAGGCTTATACAGCAATAATAAAATTACAAGTCCTCTTCTGCTCCTGTATGCCAATTATGGAGGGGGGAAGGGGTGAAAAGACAGAAATAAAAATTTTAGCACTACTATTCTGGTACTTGCAAGACTGTATGTTTAAGCAGAGAGGGTCAACTGACAGCAGAAGCAGCAATAGATAGTTCATCTCACATCACTTGTGGTGGTAAAAGTAAGTCCCAGATGTTGTAACAAATGACAGATTGACAGTGGACCAGGGCTCAATGACTAAGTATCTACCCTTACGCTGAACATGCAGGCATCACCTCATGGGGGTGTTACAGTAACACGTACCTCTGCCCTGAAAATCGCCCCTGTATTAGCAGACACTGCTTAGTATATGGCATAACCACTCTAAGTTTCAGGTGCAGAAACACAAGAAGAGGACAGGTTAAGAGCTGAGGTCCACTAGGCCAGGGATTATTATTTTAACAATCTTATTACTTTTCAAGGACTTCAGCAGTTTCTTCTGCCTGTAGGGCATGTGCACCCCTCACCCCTGTTCCAACAGGCTTACAACCCTGAGAGTCAGGAGAAAACCTCTTTCCTACTCCCTCTGCCAGCCAGTACTTAAAGGGGGCTACAGGAGAGATGGGGAGGGACTCTTTACCAAGAAGTGTAGGGATAGGACAAGGGGTAATGGTTTTAACCTGAAAGAGAGGAGATTTAGACTGGATATTAGGAAGAATTTTTTTCCTGTGAGGGTAGTGAGGCAGTGGCCCAGGTTGCCCAGAGAAGCTGTGGATGCCCCATCCCTGGAGGGGTTCAAGGCCAGGCTGGATGAGGCTTTGAGCAACCTGGGCTAGTGGAGGGTGTCCCTGCCCACGGCAGGGGACTGGAACAAGATGGTCTTTAAGGTCCCTTCCAACCCAAATCCTTCTGTGATTCTACTTATTTTTCAGTGAAATTAAAATAATACAGTGTTTTCAGAAGTCTTGGAAACTGAATGGCAGTCCCCAAAAAGCCATGTGTTTCTGGGCAGAGATGGATGTTTTGGAGCTACACAAGTGTCACAAAATGAGTGGGAACAGGAAGTGGCACTGTGCTTCCTGCAGCAATAGTTTTCTTCATACTTTCTCTTTTGCTCATTAGCTTTCATACTACATAAAGCGTAATCCTTAAAAGCCTCTTTACTGTCCCCTGAGAACATCCATATGTGGGTTATTTTCTAACGGCAGCACACATCAGATGAACCATCCTATTACTGCAAGCTCCAGGGCCTCTTTACTGCAATTATATCATCCTGCTCTATGTTATCTCTGCTACAAAGGAGGATTTTTTAAATCAGGGCAAACACGAGAGAGATTGTTAAACAACCAGAGGAACAAACTGTGCACAGAATTTCAATGAGTGCCTCAGAGGCCTTGGGTTGCAGTTGAAATGGAAGAGGCCGTCATGCTAGCAAGGTAATTCTCTGAACCTTTCCAGCCTGCATCACCATGCTGACAGCCAGCTCACTTAAACATCCCAGAGGGAGAAAGACTGCATGAAAGACCCACAAATGTTTTAATTTCTTGATGAGGCTATGGAGCTCAAAAGACAAAACGCAGTGGTATTGCACCTCTGCCAGTAAGGGTGCACTGAGCTGTAATTAAAGCATATTTGGTGCTTTACTGGCCCCAGCACACACCTTTCATGAATGTCACGGCCATGTTTGGAGGCACTGTTCCACTGCTCATTTTGGATTTGAAGCATGCATTAGGAATGTAGATTTGCAATACGTGTATCAGCACTTTGAGTAAAGAGTCGTCAGCACTTCATCTGTCACGATTCCCTAACTGCAAATCTTATTGTACTCTCCCCACTCGAACAGAGTCCTTGCATGGAAATGCATAAATTCACCGTGGTTGTGATGTGAAGTGATTTGAGAGCTCACCTGCTCCCTTAATCCCTCTTCACTCAGTTGCCAACCTTGGCAACATGCTGCAGCAGCTCAGGCAAGCAAAGCCCAAAAGAAATTCAAGAGAGAATCCTCAGCAGGGCTAACTGGGCTGGGTGCAGGGCTAACTGGGCTGGGTGCAGGGCTGTGCAGCTCTGGCCATGTCCCTGCCTACTCCCCAACTACTGCAGTGCCTTTCTCAGCCCAGCACTTCTGCCCTACAGCCCCAGTATGGACCAGCTCAGCCTCCACTGCCACCAGGGGCACTGGGAAAAGACTGAATTTGAGCTACTAGGGAACCTAATAAGTTCTCTCTGCTCAGTTTATTCAAAAGATGAAGAGGTATCTGCTGGTAGATAGCTCTTGAACAGAAGAGAAAATGGTAAAATAAAATTACATGGTTGGAAGATAAACCTAGAACTGCTCAGATTAGAAACAAAATCCAAAGTTTCAACAGACCCTATAATTAACAACAGAGCAATTTACCAAGAGAGGAAGCACATTCACTATCACACGAAAGCTCTAAAATGAGGATGGACAGCTTGCTAGAAGACATTCATCAGTTTAATAAGAAGTTCTGGGAATAAAGATATGATTAGAGTGTGCTCTGTGTCCAGTATTATTCAGATCATTCAATTACATGTTCCAGACTTGAAATACTCATTAAAAATGTTAGCCCATTAGCTTTTAAACACTTTTCCTATCTTCCAAGGAAAAGGACTAATCTGCATGTGAGACAGGATCCTCTTCCCAGTCTGCTTCCTTTGATCTCATATTGGCAATGCCACCCAATTCACACCACAAGCAGAGAGCTCCCCTATGTACAATGGATATTCTAGGGGCTATTTTGGGCCTATTTTAGTTCACTTTGCCCTAGCTGGAGTAGTGCTCAGTAGGCTGAAGAATATGATTGGTATCCCCACCATTTTGCTAGGCTGCCTTTGCCTTTACTTTTTAAAATAAGCTATGGATAAAGTATTAAAGTGGCTGGATAGAGCTTTTACTCTATAATGACAGAAACTTAAAACACCCATGGTAAGTTACTCATCAGAGAAGAAAAAACGTCATTGTAAAACTACAAGTCAGTCATGCACACATCAGCAAGTCTGGTAAAGTTTATGGCAACTCACTTATTTGCCGAAAGCTCTGAGCTGGTCCATCCCAAAGTACTTGCAGAAGTGGAAGGAAAAAAAAATTGAAGCAAGCAGTTCAACAAGATCAGACACTGTGTCTTGACACAAAGAACCTGTGGATTCTCAAAGAGACCCTAAATGTCACCTGTAAAATACAAGGAAAAGAAGCCAGGCTGGGGAACGTCATGTCTAGGACAGTTGCCCAATGTGTGGGACATACTGACATCCCTTCCCAGCACAACTGGTAGCAGGAATTGGAGGCAAGGGGTTGGGACTAGAGGGAAAAAGATGGACTAAAAGTCTAAACATAAAACTAAGCTGTAAATTGAAGCTGATTTCAATGTTGGCCTCACCCCAAAGTGTCTGCAGTTTGGACAACACACACAGAAGACACACTAATTAATGTCCCATTGCTGGTGTATCATTTTCTGTGTGAATCTGAAGATTTCAACTGCATCTTGTACAGCTGGAATCCAAAACACTTTGTAAACAATTTTGTATTTTTAAGCTTGGATCTAAAATCCAAGGCATGCTGCAAACCAAACCTGCTGCAGTTGATCAATCCACTCCTACTGTGTCTGCTTTCACTCTGCAATACTCATAAAAATGTCTGGACCTAGTAAGATATTCAGGCTTTGTGTTCTACTTGAAGACATCACAGATCATTTATGGGTGTCAACTGGATACCACATGAGCTAGAAGGACAAATACGTAATAGCTTAATGCTACAAATCCATCCCTTTCCTTTCAAAACATGCAATTATTTTATTTAGTTTTCACATACATACAAAGGAAAAAACAAGAATACCTGTGCCTGAAATAAAGGAGTCTTAAGAAGCAAAATTTAAAAGTGATGACATCAATTCTTTCAAGTTGTGCAAGATCAAAACAATCTTTATCTAATGGCACTGCCGTTACATTCACTGAGAACATAGTAAATATATTCCTAAACTGATTGCAATGACAGTGGCTGGAAAAATTCTCTGCAGAGCTGGGGTTATAAAACTGCTGGATTTTGAACTTAGAGTCTTGACACATAATTGCTGCCAGAATCATAGCTCCCTGCTCCCTAAATTGGCTGTAGCTTTGCTAAGAGCACATCCATGCTTCCCGAACCTGGTAATAGCTCAAAAACCACATTTGTTGGCAGACCTACAGAGAAACAGCCAGATCCAGCTGCATTAAGGAAATCAGCAAGATGTCTATGCATCAGAGATATGAGCCAGGAAGATTTATTATCACAAGAGAAAGAAGAAAAATACTGGTTAGAAGACAGCTTGCTTCTCTTCCCCTCCCCACTTCTCTCTCTGGTTTACAAAGCTACAAATCCCACAAAATCAACAGTGCAAAAACATCTCCATCCAGCTTCAAAAGAAGAAGAAGAAATCAAATTTGGAAAATCTGCTGCAATTTGGCATTATTTCAAAGCAACCTATTTGTTAGATGGTAAAAACTGCTGATTAAAATACCCTGATACATAAGTTTTTTTTTTCTTTTTTTTGTGGATAACAGCTCTGAAATCCCCCATCTGGCTAGTTCTGTCCAACTGCTAGAGCAGAATCTGGCTTATCTGGCTGAACTGCCCCTCCTTGTCCTCTTCATTTATTCTTACTCAAAGAAGTTCTACAAAATCCTGGTTTTACTTGCTTTGCAACCCCAGGGGCTGGAAGAAACCCAAAGCACAGGACATCCAAAGCGTGGATGGATTCATTGGCCACTCAGAACAACACTGCCAACGGGGGGCACTTCTCGGCTGCCAACAAAATGGGGAAGGAATTCAGAGAATAACACAACTGCCCTACTGATGCAAACCCTCTCAGTTCAAAAGATGTGTAGGGTCAGGGCCTCACAAATCCATTTTCTAGCTCTGCTTGTCATATATAAACCAGAAGGAGGTACATCTTTACAAAAGCTAAGAGAGAGTGCTTTGTGCGCAGACTTTTCCTCAAGAACAGTCCCTGCAGAAAACAAATGATGAAACATGAAAAATGATTAAATGATGAAAATAACACTGCATACCACATGTGAGATTTAGAACTTAAGTGTCAAAGAAATATCCATTACATTTCTTTTTACCCTCTGTCTGTGATGCCAGTTTCCAACTGCTGGAGACAAGGAACAGCATTATCTTTTAAAAAAACATTTAAATGCATGTTCACCGTCCTGTGCAGGGAAAATGCTTTCACAAAGAGCACTGAACTGTTATTTTGAGCCTTTTACTTCATCATCCAACCAACTACCTTCAGGGCAAACACACAAAATCATGGACACAATTAACTTACGGATCACTTAAAGACACATACCCACCCCTCAGATATTTTTCCCCACCTTACAAGAGTTGTTTTAAAACTCAGTGGCCTCACTACAGAATAAAAAGGCCCAGACAAATAAGAAGTATGATTAAATACTTTCATTATACGCCTAATGAAATCACATACTGTAACATCTTCTGAGACTAAAATTTTAATTAAGGCAGGCTGGCATTTTGGCTTCCCCCCCCCCCCCCACGTCCCAGGGGAACAGCAGGTAAGGTCAAACAAAAAGCTGATGTGATAAAACTGTGCGAGAGAGCTCCTGGGAGACCTGGCATTATTAACAAGAACATGAAGAAGGGCACACTTGAACAGTTCAAAGATAAATGATTGCATTCAGTTTACTTTTCACTATCAAGTGGAGAGCCTGAGAGAGCTGTTATTTGACAAGAAATGTGTATAAATAGGCATAAAAAAAAGAGATTGAATGGATACAAACATAGGAGATTCAAGGTTGGTGAAATGTTTTTCTTCAGTTTCAGATCTGGATCTATTATCTTACTTCTCTACACAAAGGATTTCCAAATTATAGGGACAGCTTTAAGAACAACTTGCTACTAAGAAGGGGCTTGATGCTGAAAATAAACCTGTTCTTGCTGAGAACCTAACCCCATGTTATTATACGACACTAATAATTTATTTTAACCCCTTTTCAATACACTTTTATGTTCTGAAACTGTTTTGCACGGTTCCTGTTCTTCAAAAAGCTATGACAAAAATTATTTGCTTTTCTCCTTGAAGATAAATCTGAAGAAAAATGGATGGGCACCTCTTAGAGACATAGCATGTAACTCAAAGCTCCCGTAAGATCCAGAAAAGAAAATTCTATTTTTAAGACAAAATCCTTTTATCTCACTTCAGTAAAAATACAGAGCGACCAGCCAGCTGCAAGCCAAAATAATTGCAACACAACAATGCAGGGCTCCATTACAGCAGCATAATTCTGGTAAAGCAGCTGATCCAGGATCTTGGCACGTACCGAGACCCTGGAGCCTGACTTAAATGCATTAACCCAGACAAAGCATGTGCAGCTGTTTTGGTAATCTGAGGCTTCTGCATTTTACTGGAGACCAAAACAAAAAAAAAGAAAAAAAAAAAGAAAGAAAAAAAGTAGTCACTCGGCCAGCAAACAACACAGGTGATATGGAGAGAGAGGAGGAAAGTATTTTATGCTTTTGAACTAAGCTAATCCATGGAGCCCTGTGAACAGGCTCAACAGCTCCGTGAAGACAGACTTTGGTCAGCACAATGAGGGTTTGCACCAAAGCAGGGGCGGTGCCCGAAGCCAGCTGAGGTGCCTGCAGGTAGGATGCTGCAGGACTTGGAAAACATTATTCTGAGAGGGGCGAAGTCTTGACCCATGGGCAGGCCAATAGGTCATTCTGGAGAATTTGTGGGTTGCTCTTAAGAGAGCTTTACTGCTCAAAGACCAAACCAGATGCAAGTCCAGCCACAGCCCTTACTATGGCCATAGACGGTTACACTGCTGGGGTCTGTTGCAAGTTCTCTTTGGGGGATTTTTGAATGGCTAATATACAATTAGAACACCGATGGAAAAACTCATTAGATAGTAAGATTCCCTTAGCACATGACATACTGGAGGTCTTGCCTCACATTGAAAAATGGCATCTAGAGATAAGCCCTTGCCAGCAAACATTATAGAAGGTCTTCATTTAGGATGACTACATAAGATGATGTTCAGGATTCTGCTGAATTCAGAAACCAAATGTCCATACATTCTTGCAGAAAAACTAAGTTTTCTTTAAAGCTAAGATTTAGAGTGAACTGTGCAGAAATGAAGCATATGATTACCTATTGTATCACTATTTCTTTCAGGAAAAAACCCTCAAAACAATAGCTTTGACTGAAGACTGCAAAAACAAACTGCTCTTTTCTCATCTCTCTACCCAGAAAACTGTATTTTGCAGAATTGCAAAAAATATTGGAAATATTTTTCATGTGAAATGGTAACTTCCTTTAGTTCAGGGAAGGAATATCTTCACAGTAGCTGGTATAAACTTGGTTTAAATTCAAACCCTTATAAAAAAATTGTCACTAATTTAACTCTTGGTATGCACACACACATATATCTGTAAGGGAGGAAACAAATATGAGATAAAATAGAGAGCTATAAGAGTTAAAGATCATCAGCTGGGCTACACCAATTGACTGCACAGAACTGCTCTGTGCTGAACGCAAAGGAAAGCAGGGGATGGGTGAAGTCTTTGCGTATAGAACAGGCTTCTGGAAGTACATATGGTCAGGCAATTTAGCTCACAAACAGTACCCTGTGGAATACTCCCTATATATACGTGCGTATGTGTTTGCATTCTGTCGTAGCATAATAATTATGCATTATGCCATAGCATAATAATTTGCAATATCCACTCTTTTGTTAGCCAATCTGCAATAACTGTGTGCAATGGGACAGCTAGCCACCCATGCAAAATTGTGATCCCCCAAAAAAACCCCAAATACAAAACCAGCACGATCAGATCTGAAAAAGGTCTACTGCATCCATGCAAGCTGTGAGCCCCCAGGTTCCCTGAATTTCAGCAGGTTCATCTCTACATTACACGAGTTTGATTTTCTGGATTGCCCCCAAACAAATAACAGCGGGTCTGATCAAACAATCTGTTGATCCCCCTTGTATTGATCTGGAACTTAGCTCTTGGTATTGCTGAAATATCTACAACTTCCACCATGCCAGCTGCTGTGCAAACTTCAAGGAATAGCTGCAGTCCCTGCACTGAAGATGGCACATCCTTGAATAGACAAGACAGCTGGAGACAGAAAAAATAAGCACCCAGTAGAAATGACTTGCCCAATGAAAACCAGTAAAACTGTACAAAACTTTCCTGGAAAATACACGAAAATCATCCTGTGTCGCATTTTACTGAGGGCAGAATGGGGTAAATAACTGCTAGCAGCATCAATTCTTCCTAATGATCTACGCTTTTCACCCTTGCAAGCCGGGCTTTGGTTTGTGGCTCAGCCTCGAGGAGAGTTTTCATAAATGTGACACCAACTGTAAATACCATCTGCAACAAAGGCATGGCCACTGCCCAATGGCACTCTTCCTCCCCACTGCTTCTGCATATACCTGTAGGTTAACATATCGAATCACTGAGCAAAAGGACTCGTGCTTGTTTATTTACCTAGAACATGAGGGCACAGCAAGTTACGGGCTCCATCCGCCAGCTCAATGCAGACAGACGCAAAGATGATACTGAAACCAACAGGACTTTGCTATAGCATATGTCTGCCCATATGGGTCCAACTGCAAAAATCTTATCTGTTCCAAGTCTGCCCATGCAGAACGTAATCCAAAGACTACTGGGGTTAGCAATCAACTTTAACTGGCTTTACACCATATTAGGAGCACTCGCCTGCAACATAGTGATTGCTCTGGCCCCTATACAGCAGATCCCTTAAGCATTTACTTAACTTTTAAGCATATGAGCCAATTTCTTGATTTCAGAGCAATGATTTACAGGCTTGAATACACTTCTGGACTGAGGCCAGAGAACTCAGCCCTTGGAAAGAAGGGATCTCCAATGGGAGAGATGCTGACACATTTATTCACATTTATTCTTAACATCCTTTGAAAGGCTTCTCAGAAGCTTGAAGCTTTCCCAGGCAGGTAGCAATCAACCTAAGGAAAAAGAGGCTCCATTCCAATAAAATTCAGTTCTATATATGAAACCAAATAATTTCTCAGCTCTCCCTTTGCATGGCCACTGCTTAATCCACAAACTGGAAAGCAAGTCAAGGTGGGACTGAGCCTGCATCCACACATGGCCCAATGCACATATAGGTACATACATGAAAGCGCCACTAAACTAAGCATTGGGTACGTACCAAGAGATACCGGCAAGTAATAAAGCAAATGGCAACCAGGGATGAGTCTAACCTACTTCACTTATCTTCCAGCTAAATCTTTCTCCTGGAAGGAGGTGAACAGCAAAATCTCCAGAGTAGTCACTCCAGTGCCTGGTTAGCTTCATCTGCTGCCAAATCCTTCATCTCACAAAGAAGTGAGTAAAAGCCAAAAATGTCTGAAAAAGTAAAAACATTCCCTTCTGACATTCCAAATAGAACATAACCAATTTCTAAGACTTTGAAAAAATTGTTCAATTTCAATTTAAAAATATTTTAAATGAAATGAAACAGTTTAATTGTTCACAGGTGATTTGAAGCTTTTGTTTCATCTTTTGGTTTGCCTTGCAGGGCAGGGAAGAGAGGAAGTGTCATTTCACAGGAATTTGAGGGTAGTTTTTTTGTTTTAATTGGTCAAGGAAGCTGCAATATATTATTATTATGATGCAATAACAATAATTTATTATTATTCATACAGTTTTATAAACTCTTTTGATAAATCAGGCAGCTAAATCTGCAAATTTATATCCATACCACACGCAAACGTCTTTTTAACTGTCGCACTTGGTGCACAGAATGACATGAACTACATTTAAAAAAAAATAAAAAGGAGAACACACCACAGTAGTCATAAACTTTTACCTCTGCCTTTTCTAAAAAGTGTTTAGTGGCACTTTCGAAAATGTGAGTACTAACACACCTGGCGACATGAGTTTCTTGTGCATTCATAAAATAAATGAATAGATAGCACACTGTCAGCAGCAAGCTTTTCTGCACAGCTGCGCCAAGAAATCTGGGACCAAAGAGAGGGAGAAAAAGAGAAAAGGGAGAGCGAGGATGCAGGGGACCTCAGAAGAGATTGCCTGGTTTCTCCATTGATTTCTGAGTCTTTCTGCTGAGTTGCCAAACCCATAGGATCAGTCCTGATTTCCTTCTCTCCCCTCAAGGTATCTGCAACCGTGCAATTGTAAATGATGCAAAATTGAGTTTCATTAGCAAAAAACCGAAGCATAGCACAAATTTAAATGGAGGAAAGCCTCCTGAATATTTGTGCTTTGTCTGCTCTGGGTCTCTCCAAGGCGATGTATGCTCTCAGCAATCACTAGGGCAGAGCTGCCGCGGAGCATTTGCTGTCACGCAGCACGCTTTTAATAGTTTGCAAGCCCAGCAAAGCTGTGTTTACAATCTTCATGGCCAAAGGTATTTGCAAAGTCTGATCTCATGAGCAATGCTAGCTAAGCTTTCAGAGCTACGGAAAATGCACAATAAAGATCATGAACATATGGAGTCTTCAACTCAGCATTAATATTGAAGATCAGCTTGGGTATGTGGTCAAGGTAGATTTGAGAGCCAGCAGCAGAACTTTTCCCTTGCATACATCATAAATATTGATAGCTTTTTGCTCGCCTGGGACATTGTACGCTCTGAGTGCATTACTTCTCCTTTCTGTGTATTAGTTTTCTCATCTGTAAAAGAAGGTTTTGAGAGGTGACTTCTTCATGAGGCATTTTGAAATTCAGCAGTGCTGGGAAGTGCTATATATTCAATGGATAAAGTCAATGGAAAAACAACTGATAATATATAATATGAAGTGACCTTTGTGTGCTGAATTTGCTAAGAGTTACATACAGAGCTCTACAAAATTTTCAGCTGGATGAAGAACCCTACTTTGATCCAAAACAATGTGTTTGGTTTTTTTTTTTTCCTGTCAGCACTTGAAAGGGTAGGGCTGAACTCCCAGCGCCCAAAGTCTGCCAACACTGGCAGAAGGTGAGGAAGAGGGCACGGTCAACGTCATTTGCTAGAGCACAAGTCTTAACTACAGGTCTCTGCAAATCAGAGATTTGCCAGCAAACTGATAAGAAAATGGGCAATATATGCAGTCACTGGATGTAAAGGAGCACCATTGTCCAAGTCAACCTGAGGCTAAAACACTTGTTTCTTGCTTACCTGGTCTGGCTGGGGTAACTGATTTAATAGACTTCTGCTGGGGCTGCTCAAAGTCCAACCGCAAAGCAGCTGCCAGAAATGTCTCTCCGTATAAAATTCACAACATGCTTTTATGAAGTGGTAGCTGATGTGCCTGGCCAATCTGCTGAAAACGTTTGTGTAGCTAAAATTTTTTGAAAAGAGAAAAATCACAGGATCTACAAACACATCTGCAGAATGTGCTTTAGCAACTGCTGCTCATTCCAAGTACAAACCTTGAGAGTAAACACTAACTTCTGTAACTGAAAAAGGACAAATGTAAGTCATTTGAGACTTTAGCCTTTAGACTACTCATGACAAGGAACTCAATCTACACCTGTAAATTTTCCTTACAGTAGAGCCATTGTCCAATTTTAAACAATTAGCATAACTTCTTCAAACTAAAAACCAGATGAGTACAATCTTCACATTTTAGCAAATATATCTGCTGCAAATAAATAATTTTTTAATTAGAAAAACTGACTACTTTATAGACCTTGTTCTCATATTCTGGAATGAGCTATTGCCTCCATTAAAAGAAAAACACTTTTTTTTCCCATCATAGGAGAAGCCACAGCAAATTGCTTCATAAATATCCACTGGTATTTTAGGAATGGCCATAAAAAAAAAAAAAAAGACATTTTACTGGCTGTCCTGGAAACAGTGCATTTAATGTCAGAGCATCCCTGAGAAAGGAAAACCAAAGAGAGGCTCTTGTTGCAAGGAGCTGCCAAGTAACAGCAAGGTCCTGAAGTGCCCACAGGTCACACTCATGAACAGATCTACCACTGCGGCAGGAGAAGAAAAATATGATGACCGAGCTTGTGTCTGTCTATAGCTTATGGTGACACTCCCAGGAACGTGCCCAGTGGGATGGCTGAGCTGGCAGATGGGAGCAGTCCCATCCAACATGCCTGGGACAGGGAGAGAGAAAAACAGGTAGGACAGATCATCTGCAACTGCTTTCTGGATCTAAGGAGGTTTATTTTTTTTAAAGCCACACAATTTATTACTTTGGTGTCAATTCTGCACAGATAGCAAACAAACTCTACGAGCTACAAAACAAAGCTACCTCAGCTGCAGGAACTGCTGAAAAGAATAAAAACGAACAATTTGAAAACAAACTGCAGATGTTCTTAGAGCTAATTAATAATAAAAAATAATAAATACTACTATAAAACACATCCACTGTCCTCTTTACAGATCAAGGCAAGGTTTTCATTTTAAAAAAAAAAAGTAAAAAAAAAAAAATCAGGGCTCCTGCAATTCATTTGATAAAATAAGTTATGACGCATTAGAATTTACACAAATAAAAATCCAGAACAGTATCAAGATTATAAAGCATGAAGATAACATATTGTTCTGGCAAGTGATAAAACTGCTCCCAGTGACAGTGGTGATTTATTGAAGCAATTCAAACACACTTTGAAAGTATATTAGCTTCGCCTCTGTCCACAAAGGGCACATTTTAGCAGGGCAGGCCACGCCGGTGATAAATTACAAACCAGCAAGAAGTGAAGGCAATTGGCAACATCAGATGCCCAAAGGCCCTGAATTACTGCGATAATGTGGTTTTCATGATAATACCTCCCATGTAATGGCATCCGAGCACCTAGAGAACACATCACAGCTGTATTTGTGTTGGCTTTTTGGGAGATAACGTTACAATGGAGAGAGCGGCTGGGACTTCCCAGCTAAAGTTGACACACAAAGCATTTATAAATTGGCTCTGGATCAAAGTTTGGTACAGAAGCTCACAGTTGAGATGCTACCTTTGAGGTGGAACCTGGAAAATAACTGCCTCTGGCTTTCAGGCACTGAAGCAAGCCATGGGCTGCAGACCTACAGGCTGAAAACCTACTGTACAGGTTACTGGGCACACTTCTTCACTGGTCACACCAGTTCAAACCTGCAGTAAGAGCCAGGCTCTTCCCACAGCTCAGAATAGCACTGGAAAAGGAGCATAGCAAAAGCACGATGCCAAAGTCTCCTCCTACAGCAAGGTTTTCCAACTGCAAAAATACTGAAAAATTGTTTTATTTTAAGATGCTCTGGGCTAAATTCTACCCTCTGATGTCCTAGCATAGACCAAGATTGACTTCACAGTCAACCTGGACTTCCGAGGGTGTCCTTGGAAGAGAACGTGTCCCTGGACAGTGCCATGGAGGGCCATGAAGCAGATTCTTCTCATATCACCAGGGAAAGTTTAACAAATTGAGTCTGCCTCCAATTATTACAGTCCTTCCCATTTTGACACACTAGGAAGCACATCTTTGTGTCTTTACAGCTCCTAAATTAAGAGCAACGGGAGAAATTAATGACTTGGTCAAAGCAGTTACATCTTGCTGTAGACTGAAAGAAGTTTCTCAGCAATTATACTGTAATGGGCTCGTATTCAAAAGATAAGGCATTTTAAACAGAGTTTCTTTCTGGTGGACATTTTTAACTTCTATTTAATCAAAAACAATCTCTTGGGAAGTGCTAATGAATATCTATCTATTTCTATGATACCCATTACCATATAACCTAAGGACCTCAGACATACTGCATACTTACAGAATGAGTTCACAGAACTTTTTCAAGGAAGCTGGCTGTATCTTGAGTTTATGCTAGTAAATGCCAGAGAGAATTGTGTTTCTGTATTTACAGGCTTTGTATGACAAATGCCACAGTGATACTGTAACTGAAACGGTGTAAAACACTTACATACAAATTAATACTCTAAAAGTAGGCTAAACACTTTCCCTACAGATGCAGACTTGGAGAAGATACAAAAGTGGCAAAACTTACTAGTTATTAACTTCTCTAAAGCCCAGCACCTTTTTGAACCTGCCCCTTTATCTATTTTTGTATCTCTAACCTAATGACTAGAAGAACATTTATTCCTTGAATTGAAATTCTGGGTAGTACAGATATTACAGCACAGCGCAGGCTATCGTTTCCATTTATTTACAGCTCTGCAAAACCATTCTTCTTTAGAAACATTTGCAGGAATTTAATTGATTGGATGTTAAGTGTTATTCTTAATAGTTTTTTTCATTGCTAGCTAATTGAAATATGGATTCAACATTATTTTAAGCTCAATGCAGGGTAAAAGAATTAGTTTAGTACACTGTAATTATTATTTTTTACAGCACTTAATAGAAGTACAAGGCAGAAATAGATTTCTTCAAGCGAGTGAGAAGAATTGGAGAGTATTTGTTTCTTCAGTAACAACAACTTGAATATCAAAGCTGTAACAAGGGAGTCACTCCTCTTTCTTTTTCTTGTTTGTACCCTTCAGATTTACGTTTGCTGCTTAAATAAAGGAGTGTGTTTGCAGCACCCCTCAAACTCTACCTTACCAAAAGACCAGAAATATTCTGCTAAACTTAATCTCTGAGCAGGGGAATGATTCTCCCCTCTCTACTGCAAATTGGGGAGGAGGCAGTAGTAATGGCCATAGCCCCTAACTTCGTTTCAATGACAGAAGAAATAAAAATACCCTTCCCTACCCCATCACCTACTCACGCTTGTCATCCTGAAGGGATGAAATAGCCCTCACAGCATTCCAGTCATCAGGGCAGTAAAAATGAACAGAAAATGTTTATTTCTATTTCTCCCCCACCCTCTAACCCAGAAAACATTCACTTTATCCCCTGTTCCCTAGAAAATTTCACTCTTGAATAGGTTCCAAATCTCCCTCCTTCCCAAACACCCATCTTGATGTTTCAGTCTTTGAAATGTCTTTTGGGACATTTCCCCTAGAAGGCTAACTTCTCCCAGAGAGAGCCCAATTTACTGGAAAACTATTGCTCCATCTCCTCGGACCATTTCCCAGACTCTCCAGCCCCAGCAGTCAGCCTAACTGCTGCAGCAGCAATTTATTTTTCTTCCAAAGGGAAAACAAGGATGGTTTCCTGGGCCTCTGAGATCTCATTACAGAACAAACCCCAGCATCTTGTAACACAGAGAGTGCGATGGACTTGACGGAGAGCATCATCAAAAGGAAATGGAAAGAAAGGAGACAACACAGTCTCTGCTCTTGCCATCTGCTCCTTGCTCTGTCTCCCTTTCCTTATTTTCTCCATACTGCTCAGAAACTTGCTAAGGCTGAGATTTCCCCCCTCCCTTCATTTTTACCAGGTGTTCAATCATATTCAGCCATGGCTCTACTGGAGGGCTCCAGCAACTATGGCAACACAAAAAACAAGTTAACACAAAAACTGGAATTGCTCCATACACATCAGGTTCCTTAGGTCTCTGAGGAAAATAGTAGCAGGATTCCCAGGCCTAAGCCAGTGGTCCTGGAAAGCTGCCATCAAAGGCAAATATTGTATAAAAGCCAAGAGTATTTTACCACCTGCTTTTACAGTCTAGTAACTGTAAAGCTTCTTTCTGCAGTGTTGCCCTTCAAATGAAAGGAAAATTCTCCCCATATTACATTCAATTTTTCAGTTTCAAAAATGTCAATATAACAATCTTTTGTAACAAGAAGACAAAAGCTTTTCCATCTTCTCGGGATCAATATTATTGCTTAAGCAAGGACAAGTGGTACCTCTCTTTGTAAAGGCTCTTTTTTCACGTACTGCCAAAAATACAAATACAATTCCAACTCCGCAGATAATCATCTGCTTTTCCGACCAAAGACTGAAGTGGCCAGGATGCAAAAATGACATATCCTTTAGTGATGCACCACTGTTCTCTCTCAAGCCCTGTACATAAATCAGAAAGTTTGAGAAATAAATCTGGAGCAAACCACTCAGACATCTGCACAGAGACAAGCAGGTCTCTGAAATGAAAGTCAAGCACAGAAAACTGTGAGAAATTTGTCACTGCTTGGCTCCAGCTGCACTGCCTTAAGGGGTCACTCTTCCAGCTTTTCAAAATGGGAACATGGGTCAATGCATTGGTGTCCATACAGTCTCCAAAAGCACCAGGGTGGCATTCTTAAATATTCCAAAATCAGGAAAAGGCAATGCACTTTTGTGCCCAGTGAGCCCAGCATGGTTAGAGCTATTCCATTAACTACTGATGTCCTTGTAACACCACAACATAATGAAAAGATGAGAGAAAATGTCTGAGACCACTTAAGGGGGTGTCAAAAAAGGGTTTGGTTTACCAGCCCACTTTTTGTGCCATTTGTGCCTCAGCTGCCTTCTTGGTGTGCACCACAAGTGTATTAAAACCTTTACAAACCTACGAGAAATGAGAAATTCAGGATTTCTGTTCAAAGCTGATGTTGCGATTGCCCAGCAAAGTGCCCTGTTGGGATTGCTTCACAGAAATACAACCACTTTGCTCACTGGCAACTCAGGCTTTTCCCCCCCCTCTCATTTTCTCAGTTGCTACTTGATGGATGTGCAGAGTCTGTTCATTTACAGAAGGAAACTCAGGAAAAGAGTTCTTGCTGATTAATTATGGCCTACTCAGAAACAGCATTTTACTACTCAATTAGACACAACTCTCTAAGGCAAATTGTATTTCCACATGCCCACACCTGTTTGTCCAATAAATCATATTCTATATTTGCACAACGGGCCACATTATAGCACAAACGAGCTGCCTGATGCATTCCAAACACCACTGTAAACTCATATAACATATTAATCAGAACAAAGTAGAATGAGCAGAGAGAAATTGAACTGTGCCCTCCTCCAGGCTTCAAATTGGTCAGAAAACCAGT
This sequence comes from Syrrhaptes paradoxus, assembly GCA_013400615.1. NCBI lineage: Eukaryota > Metazoa > Chordata > Aves > Pterocliformes > Pteroclidae > Syrrhaptes > Syrrhaptes paradoxus. Next base: position 36,783 of record VZTO01010884.1, read on the forward strand.
TGTTTGAGGACTAAAGAGACTCAGTCCTACCACATACTGCTCACCTGACTATAATTCTTAATAAACACAAATAGCTTTGCACTGCGACTTTCTTCCTTATAATGTAACAAGCAAATACACCAACGTGGGGGAGGGGGGTGGGAATCGGGGAAAAAAAGTACAAGCTACACTTCCTTTTATTAACTTCTGTCAGGTTGACACATACCATGCCAGCTTTTGTAGCCATTAGTCTCAAATTTGTGTTGAAGAAATAAGGAGTGCTTGTGCAATTCCACGTTACGTTTATTCTTTACATTTTAAAAAATTAAGAAATCTCCTCCATTTAGTTTGTAAGCACTCCATAGCTTACAAACAGACAAAAACGGATAGAAGCAGAGGAAGCTCTATCATAGAATGGCTATCACTGTGAAGTTTCCACAATGGAAGCATAAATACGGTTCACTGCAGCCATATGGGATCTCCCTAAAATGAGTGGGACCAGTGTGTGGGCTCAACAGGGCTTTGCATGATGCCCTACAAACCCACTGCTACTGCTAGCTATGTTTCCTAGCAACACGTTTCTTCCTCCTTATATTGCAAGGCCATATTTCTGGGAGACAGAGATGAGCAATTCAAAGAAAAGCAGAACAGTATTTGTATTATTTTACTTAGGAATGCTTTCCTCCTTAACATGACCCTGACATAACAAACTCACAGCTTCCCATCTTACACAGCTAGCCAGGGGCTTGAATGGCTCCTGCCTGCTGTTCTATTTGGTCAGCATGTTGAGGTTCTGGAGCAGAAAAATAACTGCTTTTTTGTTGTTGTTGTTTAAATCCCCTACATCTTTTGCTTCTGCTTATCAGAGCATCCTGCACACAGCTCCACACCATGAACCGATGACCCATATCATATATGCTCCAGAATAGAGCATGATGTGATACATGATGTGATACCACTGAAAATTTTGTGGAAGGCAGCAGTGGTGATGTGGTGTCCTGTGTGAAGAGCATGAAATTATTTGAAAGGTGTTAAGACACCTGTGCTCCTTGGACATCACCTTTTCCCTCCATAAAACAAGTCCAATTGTCAGAGGCTCTGCAGGAGTTAGGAGTTCTAGCTGAGAGAGATAAAGAGCATTTGCCTCTGCCATCACTGCAACACAAATATATAGTTCATGATTTGGTAATAGCCTGGGTACAAAAGGTGCTCTGTAAAACCCAGCTCCACTCTTTTACACACAAATCACAGGCAAATTCGTACTTTTCTGGAACAAAGAACATCAAGACACCTCATTCAGATTTCTAATTCTTGCATTATATGATAATTCTATTTCACCAAACTACTTCGCCTTGTGATGTAGCTGCATTGATAATTATTTATTGCCCAGCTCAAGGTTAAGTGAAGGAACAGCCTCACCAAGATCCTGTTTAAGCTCTTATTTTTCACCATGTGCTACAAAAGATTAATTGCTTTCTATTTCTCCAATAGAGACAGAATTAAAATTGCCATTTGATACAAACTATTAATGCAGCAATCATTTTAAAGCAGCACGTTGCTTCTTACAATTTAATACCTTTCCCCTCTTTTGCTTATTCTATAAAGCGGTACTTGGCAACGTGAAAAATTTAATTTGTGAAAGTTCCTTTGTAAGACCTGTAAAAATCCAGTCTTTTACACTCCTGCAGACTCAGTGCCTGATGAAAGGTGGCTCTTGACAAAGAGCACACTGGAACTGCAGCACTGTCGAGCAGTTGCTACTGAAGATGTTCTGTTTCACCAGCTACTTGGAAGCCCTGAGGACAGTGCTGAAGCAAATAATAAATTGTTTTGTTAACGCAGGCTGACAGAAAGAGCAAGGATACATATCTATATATATCCTAAATATTTGCTTGCTCAGAAATGTCTGTTGCTTTTTTAAAAAAAAATAATCCCTTAAGGAATGCCACAGGGCTAAGGTCTTTCACAAAAAAAGGATTCACATCATGCAAAAGCCTGCTGTTCTTTAACAGGCAAAGTTCACTACTCACTTCTCATGACGGTTGGTGGTTTTCATTGTATAAGCAAACATAAGGAACACCAAGATAGAAGATGAAGAGAAATTCAAACAGTGGCAAAACTATGAATTATTCCAAACAGTAATATTTAGGAAAGTACACTTAGGGATCCTACATGTATGAGCCCAAAAGTTACTGTACGTTTTCAGAACTCAGTGGGAACTTTGGGTGTCCAAAGTTTTACAGGTAACAAAAGAATGAACAGCTGCCACAGTAAAAGCTTTTTCTTTCTTTTTCTGATTTATCTAAGCTGTCTAAGGAACTTTTTAGAGATGGACAACAGCCGTGAACTGGACGGCCACCATGATGTCTACTTCAATATTCTTTTAACCCTGGATGCAAGCTCTATGCTGGGTCCCAGGAGTGAAAAAGAATCTCTTCACATTTATATATACAGTCCTTAGCACAGAGGGCTGTCAAGGCCAGCTGTAGCCCCTTGGTATGCCTATGGCACAAAAATCACTACTGCACAGATCAGCCTCTCCTTGTTTCCCTGTTCTTAAGCACTCATATGACAGTAGTCAAAAGACTATTTGTTACTAAGACATTAGGATCCTGGGAACAGCACTGAAAACAAAAATGAAATTAAATTAATAAAAATACTGAAGGAAAACCTGTGTTAAAGTACTTCTAATCTCAGGTCCTTTCAGACAAACTAGGGTAAAAGCTTACTTAACTTCCCATTGTTCAGGTATGGTTGGGTTAGGGATTCAAACTTCTAAAAAACCATTATGTAAAAAGGAATTTCAGTTCAGCTTATTGAGTAGCGTGCTTATCTGTTTCCCCATCCTGAAAGTAACATTCCTCATGAGGATATAGTCATGTCTTGCTACCGGCACATAAACAGAAGCACAAGCAGAAGCTCTGAGTAGTATTAACCAACCTCTATCTGTCAGTGCTGGAGTGAATTAATGTCAAATAACTCAGATTTACACCCAGGTCTTTAGACTGGCACCAAGGGCTGAGTAAAGAATCACTTATTTCCCTTCTCTAACTACATCCTACCAGCCATGAAGGAGCTCTCACCAGAGTCTGCAGCAAGAAAACCTGTGTTTATCTTTTATTGTTCATAATGATAAATGCCAGTGATACCCACTGGAAGTGAAACCTCAGCAGGGACTATGTATCACTAGCAATAACAAAAATAATCAAGCTGTTGTTAGAACCAGACACCCAGACAGTAAATTCAATTTTTTTTTTTTTATTTTCTGTCCAATACCAATGACAGCTACCAGCTGCCATGCATTACAACTAGCTCATGCTGCAGGAATGCGATCTGCTCTGGTGCATAACAAACGAGCTGCAACAGGGAGCAGGACCTGGGGAAGAGGTGAAGAACTATTGGAGAGGTATCATGTTATCCTTTCCTGTTGCTAAGGAAACCAGCCCCTTTCTTTGGGAAGACTCAAGGGCTGCCTCCTTCATACACACACACCATCAGCCTGATTTCACTTGCAAACAAACAAAAGAGAAATTAAAACAATTGCTCACTTGCTATATAAATGCAAATATTCTATATATCTAACATCAGTGATTCAAAAAGCAAACATACCTTTCTTCAATTACTAGCATAGACCCAAAAGCCTTCCTGTGCTTTTCTATCCCATTGCATGCAATGGTAGGGCTCCACTAGCTCTAGCAATGGCAGGATGGTTTTGGTAAAGAAAAAAGAAAAGAAAAAAAAAGATGAAATCTGTCTTTGCTCTCAAGGACTACAATACAAATCTCTCAATTACTCAGTGCTGGAAAATTCCATCAAAAGAAGTGGGAGCACTGTGCATTGATCCAACATGGAATTAGCAATAGAGATGATGTCTCACTCTTTTTGACAAGGAAAAGACAGAAATACAAAGATTCTTTGTAGATACTGTTGAATACCTCAGAGCATTCCCTACACCTTAGTGTAGCCTCTGCAATTTTTTACAGAGGCTATTTTGAAGCCTTATCCACTGCACTATGCTGTTAGAAATCTTTTCTCTCTTTGCTTGCTCCTGTATATTCACTGACATGAGATTAACACATACTAATACTCTAAAAAAAAAAAAATCTGTATTTTAGTGTGAAACCCTAGGAACACTGTTAGAAATGGCTTAGATTTTAATTAGTGCTAGACAAGTTGAACTAAACTTGAGAAGCCTTGAAAGAAAACCACAAATAAATGCCTGTCTTAAGACTCTTATGGCTGTCGAGCCCACCACTGTTCTCTTCCCTCAATATTTGCTCTCTCTTGGTGTGAATGCTGAATAATTAAGCAAGCCAATTTGAGGAAGAACAAAGCTTTTTGACAAAAGTGATTTTGCCTTTTAATTTTTAGAATCAAGTATGCTGCAGGGAGTGTGAGAGTATTAATTCTGCTATTAAATTACAGAGATTCTGTAAATCTGAGTGCTGGTTCAGTCCTAGTGCAGCACTATTGCTTCATGTCAGAAGACAACAGGATTTAGTGTTTCTAAGACTAGAAATTTAAAAAGTCCTGGGTCTCCCAGTAAGCTTCTTAAAATGAATGAATCCAGGGTTAAAAACTCCAGGGAGGAAACTCCCTATGGGCAGCTAATAGAAAAACTGAGAAGCTGGATGGGACTTGGAGCTAAACTTAATCACATGCTGTATACAATTGTGAAATACTATAAAAGCAAGACCTTAAACTTACAAAAAAAGAACATAAAATACATAATCAGAACTGAGTCTCTTGCTTTATGCCCCTCTTTTTAATGCACTTAATTGTCTGTTCCTTCAAACCTTTAAAGAAAGCACTGTAAGAAAGATGGGGAACGTCCCTGAAGAGCAGAGATCCTGGTGAGCATTTCTCCTGACGTACATAACATGAGTTAAAACCCTTGTTAAAACCCTCTCAGACCAAGACATCTGAGTTTCTCACACCATGGGAACACCTAAAATTGGAACCAGATCATAAAATCAAATAAAAACCAACCAACCAACCAAAACCAAGAAAACAAGGGCTCCTTCTCCTTCAGATGTGATTTAGGAAAAGAAAATAAAAACCAAGCAAGCCTGAAGAGCATTCCCCGAGGTTTGCTAGAGATGACAGAGCCATCAGAAGAAGTCTCTAAGGCAGCTGGCAGGAGGAGCGCTTGGCTCTGCCTTACAGATGCTCTTGGTCTGAGACACTCAGTTCTGCCAAAATGGAAGCTTTGAGTTAAAGCTTTAAGTTTCTGGGCAACTTAAACACCAAATACTTGGACAGAAACTAATAGAATTGTCACGTATCACTTCAACATGATGATTTTGAACTGAAAACTTGTTGATCTGGCCCTGCTTTTTCATAAAACGTTTTTCTATTTCAAAGCCTTACATGGACATGAATGAACACAGTGCTGCACTCCAGTGTCTAATACAGTAGGGCTCTGTCCACCCTGTTCCTGTCAAGCCCCCTTAACAATGAGAGAAATTCCCCCCTGCAATGCTTTTCAGGAGCAGCAGTATCTGCTGAAAAAAAATAAATAAATATATATAGTGTTAAACACCCTCAGAACAAACCTGCTTCAACAGTGCAGTAAGCAATTACTGTAGGAGAAGTAGTTTCTTCAGATAATTAGATACTTAAAAATTGAAGTTGCTCATGTTTATATAAGCACAGAAATTACAGACAGAATTACGCAAACAAATCTATCATGGACCATGAGCTCCTGTCACATTGCTAATGAAGGTAGAAAGCTACAATCTTTCTTTATTCCTCTAATGACCACAATAACAAACCAATTTTTATTTTTAGTGCTGCACATTTCCCTTCCCCCATTTCTTTTCCTCTCGGTATCAGTTTATAGTGACAAATCCTTTCAGGAGACAGAGAGGATGAGAGAGCCTTGAAGTAATGCTCTTCAATTATGCTGACACCTAAATGATTAAATTAAGCAAAAAATCAGTATTTCATTGTCAATTGGACTCTGTTTTCTACCTAAACAAATTTATGGACTCTGTTAAGGTACGTTTTGTCTTCACTTAAAATTTGTTTCAGAGATGCATTAAAGAGACAATTACCTCTTTATCCTTACTGGGAGCTGTAAAGACTGATAATGCAGCACTCCATCAGGAATATTACCTTTCCTTCAAGACAAACATTTGCTGTTTACAGAATCTCCATGTACACTCATTAAGAAAGGACTCTGCATCCAAGTAGTGTTCAGATATATTCTTTCCTTACACAACTTCCTTTTGCCAAAGGTGCTACTGCACACCACCAACTATTCTGCTTTTATCAAAAAGCAGACATTTCCCATACAAGCTGAGCCTTCCCATGCTATCCAGGCACTGAAACAAGTTCTAATGGCAACACTTGTTGATTCTCGAATATATGAGAAATCCTCAAATCATCACATTAATTGCAGGAATTAAAGACCATCCAATTTTGCCAAACACCATCTTAGTTTCTTTGGAAATACTATAGTGTAAACTTTTAACTGGAAGATTTTTTTGACCTAATACTATAGGTCTTAGCTTTCATCTCCTCAAAAGATGGTCTTCATTACTGATGCTGAACACACGCCACAGCTTTTTACCCCAGAACTGTGTGATCAACCAAGCTCACTGCCTTTTAGAACTACAGCCCAAACGAGAATCTAAATATTATTTTATCCATAGAATTGCTGTTGTGCTATGAAATTATCTGGAACGCATGAGGCAGACATACAACAATGAACCAAAGCAGGAAAAAAATAATGTAATTTGTTGCAGATTGTTAATTTGTAAGCGGCAATAAGAACAGTTGCTTATTCCAAAGGAATACTCATGTACTTATACAGCTCGTGTTTATGAAGCACTTTAAAGATGAAAAATCCTCAAAGCGCACAGCACTTGCTCTAACGAAAGCAAATAAAGAGACATAGATATAAAGCAACACATTGCTGATTTTTTCTACCATGATAAAATACGAACCATTACTGATTTATCATCAGTGTATCTCTATTTTTCTATTCAAACACAATCAGGATTGAAAGCTTTTGACACTACTAATATAGAGATAATTACTGAAGAATGAAATACTGATGATGCCAGACATGAAATTTATAGAGCACTGCTAGATGAGAATGCAAAACCAGTATTTTCTTCTGTGTGCTTACAGAACTGAGCATTTCCCAGTATCTTAAGTATCATCTGGTATAGACTGCAGAAATGAGTTAACAGCAACAGAACCAAACAGTTTGAAAAATGAGCGCACTGTTTTTGAGAACGGCTGCCTGAACACTCACCTACCGCATTCTACGCATGTCATGGCGTGACTGACACCGGCTTGACCCCTTCCCCGCTCAGTCAATGGCAACGCTTCGAAAAACCTTGAATTGTGCGGGGGGTGGACACAAGGATGAAGATAATGAAGAAGAGCAACAATAGTATGTATCTGACTGAAATAAAAGTACTTCTGTTTACAGACCATGCTTTCATGCTCTCAAATACGACATGTTGGCTTGAAAAGAAACACATGTAATTCAAATAGCTGAGGTTTTTTATAAAATTTTCACGGACAACTCTCTTTGTACCAGGCTTCTGCCAGAAATGGGTCACTTATGTTCTCACAGAAACCAACACTTAAGGAAAAAAAAGTAAGAATAAACAAGTTAAATAAACACACAAAAAAGTTATCTTCCTTTCCTCCAAATGATTTATTGCTGCCAGAGCTCTAATCTAATTTTAGGTGAGCTCATCTTTTTTTTCTGTCCTGGAGCCACTTTAACTCAATATTGCTCTCCTTCCAGAGCCACGAGAGAGCACAAGCTCCCTGAGCCACCACAGATGCTGTGCTGACATTTTACTTTAGCTGTTTGCTGGAAAAGTCATCAATATCGCTCTGCGCCCGAAGAGACCTTTTCTAAGAAAAATGAAAACAAATTGCTGGCATTAGATCAAACTTTGACCTCTGCAGCCTGACGTGGGGGGAAAGGAAGATCTGAACTCCTGGCTGCTGCTTTGAAAGCTTCCAAAAACCTCCTCTAAGCAGGCAAACTTTTTTCTTTTAATATTTTCTGGGCTGCCACCCTGTTCCCACTGCTGTACAAGCCAAGTGGCAGGTACCAGCAGCCAGCCTGCAGCCATCCTCTCTCCAAAGCAGTAGAAAGGGTTGCAAGGTCTTTGGGGAAACCATTTCAGAAATCATCTTTTCATCTGCTTCCTTCCCCATCTGTTCCAACCTTTCCATCCTCCACATTCCTAACCTACACTATTTCCCTTCATGTCTTCATGTTCCTGCCCAGCCTGCTCACCTAAAGCTACATCTGCACGGGAAGGGAAACTGCAATTAGAAACACTTGCATGTTGATTGTTTTTTTCAGTAGTGTACAAGTTTCTAGGAAGATTTAAATGGGGTTTTTTTGGTGGTTTTGTGATTTGAGTAACCAATTCTGGTTTCTGAAGGAAAAATGAGCATCATTACTCTGCCAGTTTTCCCTCAAATAACCCTCAGAGTAAATTTTTGAGCTCTCAATCTAATTTCTATCGCAGTTGACAGAGAGACGGAAGCTGCAAACACACGACATTTCTAAAGTGGCTTGAAAAGAGGCAAGGAGCACCCCAGCTCACCTCCTTCCCGTCAAAAAGCTGCGTTACGAGCTTGCAGTCATTTGCTCCGTTTAGGTGCCACCAGTCACCTTGCTGTGGTGCCAGCCTCCTGCCCAGCAAGCAGCTACTGGACACTGAAGAGTTGCCAAAAGAGATGAGGATTCTGCAGGTGGGCTGAGGTCACATGAGGAGCAAAAATGTACATGTGTGGGCAGGCTGATGGGACGAAAAGCAGACACAGTGACACTGGGCATGAAACCATCACTGAATTAGTTGTTTTTTTAGTGTCTCAGTGCTCATAGTGAACTCCTGCAATAAATCTGAAGCATAATAAATAAATAATACATAAAATACTTTTCTATACTTTAATTTCTCTTGTATATTAGTACAAATCACATGACATTTTGGAAAGATAGTTATTTTTCAAATGCCAAGGAATGCAGTGGAACGTAAATTCAAATGATCCTTACACCATATCCAAGAAAAGATCTGTAGGAAACTCTAAGCTGCTTCCTGGCATGCCTAGCACACCCTCAGACAACGACTATGGGAAAGGATGGATGTGAGTCCAAAGGGATGAACCACCTCGAGGAATCTGTTCTGAGCCAAGTCTCAGGCTCTGAGAACAGCTAAATGCTTCAAATCACTGCCACAGCAGGGAGTCTAAACTGCAGTCACAATGTTTTCATTTTTAAAGAGATAAGAATAATGTTTCCAGCCAAGCAGGCAGCTGAAAGAGTGAATCAAAGGCAAAGACTGATGTGCCAGAGGTTTTACACAAACTCGACTCATGTTTTCCAAACATGTAAGGAAAATGACGCAGTAAACAAATAAACAAAATCAGCATTTGCATCTCCGCACTGTCTGTACTCAAACAAAACAGCTCCTGTGCTACAATATATATTTTTTTAAACTAGGATGTCCTCAAGATCAAATAGCTGGATCTTCTCCAGAACATCCCTTAAGTGCTTCAGACCATCCCTTATGCACTTCATTTACAATAATCTCCACTATGCTATAGATGTGGCATTAAACTGATAGATATGGTTTTATAACACAGGAGACCCAGATAATGTCATCTAAGTTGATCTGCACTCAGGTTCAAAGACCCACTATATAGAGATGATAAATACGGTACCAGACTGTCAGGCAGGAGAAGCCAGAAGAGACAGATGACCTTTATGCAATATCTCACCACTTTCTCTCTCAGGAATATATAAATGCAAAGTTAGGAAAGCAGATACAGCCAGCCACTGTGACACTGATCAAGACAACCCTGATTTTATTAGAACATAGAACAGCTTAAAAAAAAAAAAAAGTAACCAATTGCTCAGTTCTAGCTGTGCTTGCTGTGTGTTTGTTTCCCTGAGCGCCCGAGAGAGTGTGAACAAAATTGCCAGCAGTTACCTTACAGAGACAGGCTGGAAGAACCAGTAAGTCCTGTTCATGTCTCACATCTGGGCTCTTGGCTTGCCTCTTAAAAGGCCTTTGTATCAATGCCTTTGCAGGGAACCTGCTTTGCCGTTCAGAAGGGTTTCTGCCAAACCCAGAGAGCAAGATGAATGCTTTGTCCTACCTGCATGTCTGTAATTGCAAGCCCACCTTGGAGTTACGGTTTGAGACACCCTACGAGGTGTGCACCAAAGAAACACACAATCAACAACTTAACATTTCCCAAAACAGAACTGTTTATTCCCTTGAAATGTGATGACCCCTCAATGAGCAAAACTCCTGCCTCCCCCAAGCCCAAGTCTATGTCCCTCTTCCTCTGGTGTCATCAGGAGTGGCGTGACACAGCAGGAAAAGAGACCGGTTCACTGTGAGACCTGCTACTCACTCTCTTACAGTGTAACGGCCCCCCTTCCAGCTGCATGTCGCTACAGGGAGCTGGTCCTGACGGGCACACAGACCACCTTGCCATTCCTTGGGCTCAGGGAGAGCAGAAGGGCGTGATGGAGCACAACTAGCCCCTTCTGCATCACACTGTCCACCACATAGAGTCCTACAAACATCTGAGGAGTCTGCATGATTAAAGACCCCAACGGTTGGCTTGAACATGCAACGTGACCGCTCAACACCAGTTCCCTCCCAGCTCTCTCTGTGCCCTGTCGTGTGGAGCGTGGACCCTGAGGACACAGCACCGTGTGCAGGACAACAGTGGTGGAGAACACACTCTGTTCTTCCTTTGCTCCCTATCTCCAAGCAAAGGGTTTCTCAGTTTGTCATTTTCACCGTATTTTCAAACAGAGCAGCGACCAGCTTTCTCCTGTGATGTTCAAATTTAAAATTCACCCATGACCAACAGATTTCACCAGCCAAGGCCCTGCAAGCAGTTGAAGTACCAGATGGAAATACCTGCTTGCTGTGCAGTTTGTGGGATCTGTTGACTCCGCTGAGCATTGTACTGAACCGAGGAAATGGGTCTGTACTGCTGAGTTGTTGAGGTAGGGTACTGACCAGATGGGTAATAATACACTGGCATCTGAAAAGAAAGAGAACAGCAGGCTCTCAAGCTCAGATATTTACAAAATAAAACAAAAATGGAAGGGCAGCAAGAGTTCAAGTCAAGCATATTAGTGATAAACAGTAATAGAGATAAGAGGTTTGCATTGTGTCTCTTCAAGAGCTTCTGCTTGTTTCCAGCTTTGCTAGGAAAAGGTCCAAATTTCTTCTCAGATACTTCAAGAAACAGAAGAAAAAGAACTTTAATTGAAAGACAAAAACATACAGAATGCATGAAAAGTTACATGCATATACCAAAGAAATCAAAGTAAGTAGCAACAGCTGCAGAAAAATGGATGCAAACAACAGCTCCCACATTAACGTAGTATATTATAGACAACATGTTGAATCATTAAGTCAATTCTGGAGAAAATGCTCAATTTGAAGAGAAGAATGGCCTGGAGTAAAAATACATAGAGGTGGGATAGAGGGAAAGATGGAGTGCGTGTGCCCTTAACACTCATAAGAAACTATGATTAAATTCATGCTTTTCTTTAACAGCTACATCTTTCCTTACATGGATGTTTCCCTGTAAAGCCTCTTTTGCGCTTGGTGGTAATAAAATTACAGTTAAAAAAACCCAACTATACTTGTTCTATTGCAAGAGCTGAGGGTAGGCATTGAGTCAGCAAGTTCTGCTCGGTGGGCTTCTTTTTTCTATTATTATTGTCATTCTAGAGCAACGTGTACTACATCACCTTGTCACATGGGAACATGGAAGTTTGAGGGTGAATGGAGCTACAGATTTTTCCTATACGTGCTATCCCACCATTACTGAGACATTTGAGCTGAACAGCTTTCAGTTGACCCTTGGCAAGTTCAAAGCACTAAAAATTTTTCATTTTCAGCTGCAGTGGATGCTGTAAGCACCTGACAGAGTCTGCCAGCATATGATAACAACAAACTGCAGTTACACAGGCCTGGGAGAACACTGGTCCTTCCGTGACTCCTACCACATCTGTCAGCATTTCTTTATAAAACATACAAAATTTTTTTTCTCTCCATTCTGTGTAGCATTTATCCTACATGGACATATGCAGAGTCATACCAAATACTTTTGTTTTTTTTCCATGCAAAAATAAGAACTATTTTTGTCACTTTTATTTGCATGGAGGAAGTGTTCCTGGAACTTGATCACCCATAAAGTATGAGGTAACTGCATCCTTTTGTATGCTGCTAGGGCCTCATACATGAGATCAAAAATTTTCGTAGAGATGATGTCAGATGAGAAAGAATACAGATGCAAAAGTCTAGGCAAGAAGCAGGTATGGATGGCTAATTGGGCAAGTGGAAGACTACTGAATGGGTAACTGGTGGGAAAAGTATCAGGATCAACAAAGCTGGACTTAGTGTTGCTGGTGAAGTGAACCCCCCCAGACTGACTGACAGTCAGTATCACCTGCCATTCATTCTTCAAGGTCTATTCATTTTCTTTTCAATCAATGGCAATCGCCTCCCCTTCCTCCCCTGGTAATATCAGCCAGACTCAAATACCAAAAAAACAGAACATTCGATTGGAAAATGTTGTAAGCTATCCTCCCTCCAGATAATACCAAGTGACACCTGATGGCTCCAGCCTACCCTCAAGTCATTTGTTTTGTTAGAAACTAGAGGAACAAAAGCAAAATGCATTTGTTACATAGACAAAACCATGATGAATTTGTTTCTCTGCAAAGAAAAGCCACAAAGTATAGGAAAGTTAACCCAGACATATTCAAACATAATAGCAGTGTAAATCGTGGATCGGGCAAGTTTAGTGTGATAAACTCATCCTGTGGAAACCTGCCTGCTCTCAGCAAGACTCTACAATAAGAGACTTGAGAGAAGCACGAAGACTCAGTCTAAGTGAAGTCAATGCAAATAGTTGATCCTGCCTTCAAGCAGGGGAATAGAGTAGACATCCTCTCAAAAATCTTTTATTTTCTATTACCGTACTCTACAAATTAAAGAATATTAAAACCCTGTGGAAATAACTCTAATTTCTCCTGGCAGCAGCTTAATCTCACTTAAATAATTTAAATTTATTGGATTTAACCTCAACTTCCTCATTTTCCTTCTGCAGACAAACCCCTAGATATTTGAAAATACACAAGCGTATGAGAACAATGTGAATTATCTCTTGTGGAAAGATTCTGTAGGTATTAACTTTAAAACATAGCCCAAGGAATATAGGTTTTGAAGTGAGGTTTGTAGTTGAACATGCTTAGCACAAAAACATACATGTACACTGAAACACTCAGAGTAATTTGGAAACACACATTTATTTTTACCACACAGATGAGAGCTCAGAGTTCATCAAGGGGTTTTCTCCCTTTCAGTGCTGCTAACACTATGGCTAACAGCAGCTACAGCTGCATAAGTGGGAATGAAGACAACAGAAACCACAGTGATGTATGGGCACATGGAGGTACCATCTCTTCACACTATATAACTGAGTGGGATCAGTCATTCTTCAAGGATTTTTCTATTCCCCCTCCACCCCCATAACAATGACAATAACAGTAACAAAAAATAATGGCCTGTGTACAACAACTGTAGGATGTCTTATAATTTCCTGAGATCATCAAGGAAATACCCATTCACTTGCAGGGACTCCTCAACCTTCTCCATAACAAGTTTCCTAGAGGAGACACGCTATAAATAAAGATTTTGTCTTAGGGCAGCTATGGACTCTCTAGGAAGAGGCTTCTGCAAAGAGACAGCTAAAATTAATGATGACACAAAATTAATTCAGGTGCAAAATCCCTCAACATGTGTACTACTTTTCCAGCCTCTCCAAGAATTCATGCATTCTCATTTTTGGGCATCATTTGGTCTGTATACCTTCCAGAAAGAATGAGTTAGAGATGACAGTAACTTTTAAGGGAGTATATCTTCTCCCATTGGGATAGTACTTGGAGTTTTCCCATTTCTACACTTGCAGAGGCAGAGCAGTGACAAGCACCATTTACAGAGTGCTGCAAAAACCCAATGTGGACCCTGGACCTGTAAGTGCTATAGAAGAACCATTGGAAAGAGAAGAAAATTGAAAACAGAAGAAAATAGAGAAAGTAAAGATGCACATTTGCTACCTGTGATACAGAAAGCAACAGGCATTTGCTGCTAAAAGTCCCTTTCAGCAAAGCCAGGCTAATGGTTGGGAGTTTGGTGTGGTATTTGTTTTTTCAGTTTTGATTTTGTTTTGTTGGAGTTTTTTTTCCCAGTTGGCTGAACAAAGACAGATCATTATTTTCAGGTTAATAAATCATGACTCTGTTATCAAGCTGGGCAATAGCTATGATAAAAGCAGCATCAAAAGAAATGCAAGGGGTCCTCTCACCAGTTCTTAGGCATGTCACTTCCAGCTCAGTCTGCTTCTGCTTTGATACAAACTGGGAAAGAGAATATTGGAGAGCAGTGGTAGAACCTCATTTAATTGAACTGTAATACAAAAGCTAATAATTTAAATGCAATACTACTGGGTTTGTAGGCTTGGAGAGCATTTCTTTCTCCTCCTTCCAGCTCCCAAAGGGAATGATCACACCCACAAGACCTCCACCTGAGTTTTCACTGCTATTTTCAACAGCACACAGGGCACCACAGCCATCCTACTAGAACTTTATCAGCAGTGCATTTACAGGAACTAATTAGCCATTAGAGTCAAGCCTCTTCTTTACTCATATAAATTCAATAGGAACATTTGAGATATAAAAGTGCTGTTACATTGATTGCATTGCAATGATTAATGCATCACATAATGTTATGAATGCATTACAATTTTTATTGCTCTTTTATCTTTTTTTTTAAGCCTGCCTCAGACCACCTGCTTTGGAATCCGAGAGCAGCCTTACTATGGCATCTAAGCCAAACAGAGTGACAAGTGATTCAGATTGACAATAGCCACTGCTCCAGTGAAGTTTTGCCACAGGCAGGACAGAGAGTCAGGTTCCAGTTGCCCTGCACAGAAAGCTGAGCTGTTAGGGCAGAACAACTCCTATTTCCCAAGGCTTCGCTCAGCTTTTTATAAGAGGGATCCCCTATTTGCCATATACATGCTACAAGTAGTACCTAAACCACCATGCCACATTCTAGAGATGAAAAGAATGAATTAAAAACTAGCAATGTCAATCAGAAGTTCCCATCTGTGCGTCTGACAAGGATTTTTCAGAATAGTGACAAGCTGGAGACAAATGATGCACAGTCCAGTAGATGCAGAGGAAGCCGACAGCACTGAGATTCTCACCTTTCTACACCCCCCCAAAGGACAAACCATTCCCCAGTGAAATCACTGAAGTTGCTGAAAACCCAAAAGAGCTTTTTCTGCCCTTGGTAACTCTCCTCTTTGTCACAATGTAGGAGAAAAGTGCCTGTAAGTACCATATTTGGGGTACGGACAGACACACAGTGGCCGTTAGACACACCAGTACAGTACTGGTTCCACAGCAGCCTATATATGAAAAGGCACCTCCTCATCACTTGTCCTCTGAAGAAGACCCCAGAGTGGGATGCAAACCTGGTCTCAACTGAGGAGTGAGAGGAGGCGGACTGGGGTCCCCAGGTAGCATGACACTGCACCCCCTTTACTCCCACAGCAAACACTGGCCGGGAAATGCATCGTTTCACCTGCTGCAGTGACAGCTTGTAACATGGGAGGTGCTCACATTTATCTGGTTCACTAGAAGTGTCATGAAGTTTGATTAAATGATGCTTGAAAACATTGAGGGCACCAGGGGGGTGAATATGAGAAGAGAAGTCTGGACAGCCTCTGCTTAGGAAACATAGTCTAGATGGGGAGATGGATTCATCAGAGGATTCTCCTCTTCAAGTTGGTTTTTCCTTCCGGAATGTTTTTAAAAATCACATTATATTGAACTTCATCTCCTTAATTATTTTTTGCAAGCCATCTCTCAGAAAAAATGGCTGCATAGTTTCTAACTACAGAAACTATGGCTGTCACAGTCCTCTATGGGATGGGAGCATTCAGTAGTCTTCAGATTTCTTTTATTGTTAACTAGTGATCTAATTAACTAGATCTCTAGCCCACTGAAAACATAACAGTATAAATTCTTTGTTACTGTGGCAATACAGAATCCCATTAACAAACACAAATGGAGATTTTCAGTAAGAAGTGGCAAGAAAAAAAAACCCAGTACGGTTAACACTACTTTTACATTAAAAGAATCGTGACGTTTTTTTTACTTTTTTTAAAACATATTTTCTTCCAGAGGATAAAATGAAAATCGGGTAAATACTATTAATACCATTTTAAAGTAGAGTTTAAATGAAGTTACCTATAATTGGATAAAGAAATTTGGCTTTTTAAAGTGTATGCCTTGAAAATGGGCCAGAAAGTCATCTGTGCATTTTACTTCTTGACAGTAATCACTTTCAATATTCTGTAAAGGCACCCAGGAGACAAGTAGGGATGTTTGGTAGTGAACAGTAAAACATAATCAGTCTTCAGGAAGACAGTTAAAATTACTGATCTGTGACATCTCACATGTTCAAGTCAATTAAATATGATTAACGACTACCTGGGCTGATATGTGTGTTGCTCTTTTGGTATATAGACAGGGAAAAAGGACTATGGATATTTACTCACCCTCCTCCTTCATATTCATGTGCAGAAGTGTCCTGGAGTATGAACATACATTCAGAAAATGGTTTTGAGGATAGGGAAGGAATTGCTGAAACCCAGGAAACGACAGAGGCTTTTCAAGTTTCCTGCTGCCTAAAAAAAATCTGCTAAGCTTTTTACCAGCAGAAACAAAGAAATAATCTAGAATCTTTTTTTTTTTTTAAATATTCTCTATGATGTTATAATGCGCACCAAGCCAAACTGGTAGCAAAGGTTTTGCCTACCTGAGCAGGTGGTGGTGGTTGCTGCACAAAGCCCTGGGGCGGTGGTGGCGGGGGCTGCAGCACTTGCTGGGATACTGGTGGACCTGAACCTGTAAAACCTCCCGGGGGAAGCTGCTGACTTGGGGAAGCCATAATGTAACCCGGCTGCTGGGCAGGCTGCTGCAGGAGAGGAGACGGGTAGACAGGTCCGGAAGGAGAATCAGGGTTGTCTCCTGATGACTGACGACTTAAACTCATCTGGTTAAACTGGGCTGTCATGTCATCTCGCTGCAGGGCAGAAGGTGATAGGAAATGATGTAGACACGATGTCTGCGGCAGACACGCAAATTAGCAAAATAAAACAGTGTTCCAATGAACAGGAGAGAGAAAGGAATCACTCAGCTCAAACGCATGCCAAACTTTGCATGGATATTTAAAAAAATGGAAGCAATTAACATGAAAATCGATATAAATGCTTTGACAAAGACTTCCAAACTGCAAGCTGAATGGCATCGCTGGGTACAGAAGCCAATCGTTTTGGCTTTCACCCTACCCCCCTCTTTTTATTCCAAAAAGACAAGTGAACTTTACAGTGTTCAAAAGACATTTAAATATAAAGGGCAGGAATATAATGTTATGAATACCTCTCCCAAACACAGAATTCCTCAGCCAAACACATGCTGGTAATTTCACCTGTGTCAAAATGATCCCAAGAGGAATTCAGGAAGATTCAGGTGCAGACCTCTTCCTTTTGGACTGTTTTGAAAAATTCAAGGTTGTAAACACAGAGAAGGTAAAAAAAAAAAAAAAAAAAAAGTGCTAAGCCTTCAGTTGCTATTTCAAGGCTTTTTATGCAGTGTTGGAAAGAAACAAGTACTTTATTTGACTGGAGGGGGGAAAAAAAAATCTATGGCAGGATGAACGTACCAAATAAAGTCAATAGACCCAAGTCTCATTACGTGCTGGTAATGATACAAGGTTTCTAGAGAGTATCTGTTCAGTCTTGCAAAAAGATCCATACTAATCAACACTCTCAAGTTTATTCTGTGAAGGCTGAAGATTTACAAATGCGGTTCTATGCATCTTCATTTGTGCCCATATCATAAGACTTTTAAATACTCCGCATTAAAATGTACTCTATGCGGCAATAAATCCAGCATAGAACTCCACTGTGTGCCAATATGCAGATTATGGTCCCTTCCTTATACCCCTCACAGACAGGGAATAAAAACTATAAAAATGTTTTTCACTTAGAACATCCATGCTATCTTTTTTTAAAAGGAGCCTTTTTGATTTTGTTCGCATCCCTGTGGCATTCATTCTCCAAAACCATCCTGCACAATGTATTTACTGGCAGGAAAATTCAAAATAGGGGAGAAAAAAAAAAAGTTTGTTTGTGGAAATCACTGCCAGAGACTGCCCAGAGACTCACCCTCCCACTCTGAGAGCAGACACCATGGGCCAACATTTTAAAACCTCCTGGCAGATCTTAAGATTAACTTTACCATCATTCCACATCCATATTCAGGCACATAAGTTGATTGTCTAAATTTGTTTCTCTAAAACTCCAGGATATCTGTTACTTGGATGGCGAATGACCACAAGCAGATTCTATGAGAAACTTCCCTGAGCCTGGAATATCTCTGGATTTGCACCAAGAGCTTCAGAACCCTATGATTTATACATTGTGTGTATAATGTAATGTACATTGAAGACATTAATTCAGGTGAAGTTTCACTATTAAATTGGCCACTAAAAGCATCAGCCTTCCTAAAACTATCACTAGAACAACCTGAGATGCCTGCAAGACACTTTGCAAGAGACTTATCACTGAGATAAGCAACTTTTGTTCAGCATAGAACATTTTTTTATTACCCTTTAAATGATACCACTCATCTACCAGGCATTAATGCCATTATTCTAGCTGCAAGGATCCATTCAGCTTTGTTTCCATCTCTTACTATAACTACATGACATCTCAACCTTGGGAAAAAAAAAAAATCAGTCATAAACAAGATTACCAGAGCAAGAGAGAAAAATAACCCCCCCAAAAATATCTTGTAGTGCCTCTTAAAATGTCAGCTTCATTTTACAACAGTATAATCTTAACTCTGTAAGCATCAAGCCAGATTCAGACTCCAGAAGGGCACTCTATTTATTTTTATTATACATGTCCATCGGTGCTCTGTCATGATGCAGAGCGTACCACACCTTCTGCAGCTGGTTCAGTGCCACTCTGCTTTGCGATCAGCAGGGAATAAATCCAGGTAGTGGATTTAGTATACTGATAAGATAATATAAAATTTAAAAAAATTACAATTTCTAGAGGTCTCTTCTCCATTCTTTGCAGACCTAAGAGGGGGATAACCCAAAACTCAAATGCAAACGAGATTTTAAATGAGGCTCTCACATGCAATGCCACTTGCAATGCTCCCCAGAGGCTCTCGGGCATACTCATGCTCATGCACCCAACTTCAAGGAAAGAAGAAAAAAAGATTAAAAAGATAAAAAATTTTTAGTACCACAGAAAACTGCTGCGTTGGAGAGACTGGCAGGAGATGCTGGGGAGGATAAGAAACTGCTGGATATTGGACTGACTGAGAAGATGGCTGCATCGCCTGAACAGGCTGCAAAATAAACACAGGGAAAGATGATAAATACAAACTCTTAGAGACAGATACCAACAACCACCACCTGCCTTACTGAGAACAAAGATCACAAACACAGCTCTGAAAATACAGGTGACTTACTGCTAGCCCAAATACAAGAGGTCAGGTACTGCAATTCTAGTCTTCACGTCAGGCTTATACCAAACAACCCTTTCTTACAGATTTTCCTGTCTATGTTCATATATTTGATGACTGATAGATTAAATAAAGCCACAGCTACACCTTCTTATTACTGATGTAAGGCAAAGCCAAATTATGATTCTACATTTAATTTGCAGAGATAAAATGGAAGAGCAGCACGGTGTAAGAGTAAATTTGAATTCTGCTGATAATGACTGATTTAACTCCGTGTGTGTCATAGGCAGAGGAATAATGATTTTAAAGCTGCTTTGGCAGAACACAATAGCTAAAAAAAAAATTTTACAAAGAACAGGCTGTGAATTAACAACAGAGGCAGGCCTGTCAGCTTGGAGCAGATGTTTATCTAAGTGAAAGAATTTTCTAGAGCATTATTACCTTGGAATAGCTTTACTATTCCTCTTGTTTTAATCACTCATTTAACTTGAGTCTTACACAGGTTTTTTACTGCCTCCATCTTCTAAAACTGCTAAGACGAAATCAAGATATAAGAGCCACAAACCCCTAAATCCCAGTAAAAATCAAAGCAACTTCACTGAATTTAAACATTGCGTTTCTGGGTAACCTGGGATGAAACTCTGACAAATTATAAAGCCACTACAAGAACCATAGTAGGTCTTGGCTGCTCTGTGAGTAAGCAGGATGCAGGTTTCTGGCTTGAGTAGTTTCTTCCGCTTGCTCTGCTCTGGGACTGCACAATCCACAAAATTCAGTTGGAACCAGACCCAAATGCGGCTGCCCATGCTCAGCCATGTCTGGCCGCATGCCACAGCTGGCCCAGGGGCCAGAGAGCTGACGTACAGTGGAACCATGCCCAGACTACGCTGCTCTTCCCCCCTCCTGATGAGGCTGCAGAGCTTCCAGCTCAGAGCAGGGTCATGGCCTGGGGCGCAGGCAGGAGAACTGCTGTCAAAAGGGCCAGAGAAAGGTCCCCACCTCTTTGGAGAGAATTACAGACTGCACTAGTTTGAGAAGGAAGGCTTCAGCTTTCACTTATAGGTGATTTTTTGCAAAATAAATGTATGCAGATACACACCATCTGGCTTAACAGTCCTTTCCAAAATGAAACAATCCTTTAGATAGAATTGAAAAAGTAATCTTCCTTCTCCATCCATTTCATTCACGTTGAAAATACAGATCACGGGCCCCATTGGTTTGAAAAGAAAAGAACTTCCTGACATTTTGTCTAGCTGCATCCTTCTCTGCTACCCTTTAGGTCATCCTTTGTATCCCCGAAACCTTCTCCTCTGTTTCCACACCTACCTGTGTGACAAGGTGACTTGCCATTTGCTGCTGCGGCTGTTGAACCTGCTGAGGCTGTTGGGATGAAGGCTGCTGCTGAGACTGTCCCACCATCTGGCTCCTCATCGTCTGCTGGCCGCTGGGAGGATTGTATATTGCCGGCGTTCCATCAGGGTTTACAAACGGTTGACCTGGAACAAAGGACCCTGCCTTTGCTGAACGCTTTTCTGTATGGAACCACACAACCTCACTTTAACTGACCACTCCTTAGCTGACCTGCTACAATAGCAAAGTATTCATCACTCAATGCCTTAGTACAGTATTAGCCAGCTTTTCGTTTGTTTGTTTTTGCAAGCAAGGCAGACATCAGATTTTTTTTCAGCAGTATGACTTTCCAAGGAACGGGTGGAAGGTTACCATGGCTATGAGATGATTCAGATGCTATGGTTACTAGAAGTCATTCAATGATGAATCAATTAATATTAAAATTGAATTCTGGAGCAAACACTGGAGGTAGAAAATATTCACGTACATTTTATTGCCAGGCAATAGCAGTCAGTTGTACGCAGCTACTCCTGACACACTGTAGTTTGTATGGAAATGAAAAAAAACCAAGCCCACCCCTGTTACTAATTTATTTACACATTCTAGGAGCATAGTGCTGTACTTATGACAGCTGTGCCCTATGTAATTAGAGGAAGCAGCACTAGAAGTTATCAAGGAAGAAACACTTTAGATGTCTTTGAAAATCTCTTATATAAAAGACAAGTTCTGTCCAACGTTCTACGAAGTTGCTGAACTCTTTTTGCTCCACGTATTTTAGTCACCTTGCAAAAGCAATGTTTGTCTAAAAGAAACCCAACAAACTTTACCCGAGTCATTGTCTTACAAACAAAAAAGAAACAGTATTTCCCTGTTTTCCATTATTTCAGTTCTCTTTTCACTTCCATCATGAATTCATAAATCAAAGGAATTACATACGCTTATGTGAGAAAAAAATTAATTTTAGCTTCTTGTTGTGAATACACTGGGTGACAATGGCACGCACTCCCCAGATCTGTGAGTCTCAGGCTCCAGAAGTACTTGAGGAGACTAGGGCAATCAGACTGGGCAAGGGATAACAGGGTCCCAAAGCCTCCGCCAGATGCTCAAGGGAAGCTGTAAAAAGCATTGCCCATGGCTCAGTGAAGTATGACAGAACTGAAAGGTCCAGCAATGCTTTTAAAGAATAAACAAATAAACAAACAAAAATAACCAACCAAAACCCAAACCTTTCAGGAAGAAATCTTGGAATAAAAAACAAAAAGGAGAGATCAGATGGTAACAAGGAAGACATTTGTAAGCTACGGACTGTGGCCCTGATAGAAGGGCAAAAATTGTGATGTCATTTAAAGGAGCAAGAATGAAACGTAAATGCTCTTAAATTGTCAAAGGGCTTAAGTCAGAGAACTTGTCAAGAGGAATCCTTTAAAGGGCAAAACAGACTGGTGGAGCAGGTGAAATGGAGAGTAAAACAGCACAGTCACACAAATAGTCCTTTCCCACAGCAAGCATGAAGCTTCTCTACGTGGGGAAAGAGAAGAAACAAAGGAACTGTGGATCTGGAAAAGAAAGTATGAACTGACAACAACTGAGCAGGAGCTGCGAGGTATAATCAGAGCAGGAAGACACTGACAGCATCTGTGGATGTCATTAGAGGCTTGTGCACTCAGTGACTATGTAGCGTGAAAGGAAGCAGAGATCTTTAAAGGACACGGTGTTATGATCAAAAGAGAGAAAAAGATCGGAAGTAGAAACTCTGCAAGAGGAGAAGAAAGAGCTAAAGAATAGTGTTACGCAGGGAAAGAAAATCTATTCATTACAGGAAACAAAGCTCCTTTTTCCTTTTCTTTAAACTGTCTTCTCTTCATCTATGTTTCTGACAGCATCCATCACTTTGATAGTCGATCACAGCATCCAGCAATCTACGTCTCCTCCCTGCGGAGCATCTTTTGTAACATTACCCTAATAAGATGCAAAGATCCTGAGCCCAAAGAGTGCCAAACTTGCAGCATGGATTTTGCTGCACGTTAAAAACACGGCAGACCTTACAGTACAGCCTGACTTCCAGCACAGGTAGTGGCATGAAGCTATATGACTGAGACAAGAATTTCAGTCCTTAGCAGAATCTGCTCCCTCCATTTTCTATATCATTGCATCAGTAATGTAATAGCTTGGAAAAAAAAGTACACACAAACAGTAAAAGCTTTATTAACTTGCACAAATGTATACCTTTCCAAGTCATCTCTCTGGAAAGAACTTATCACATTTGAATCTAAACAAACAGTAACTCCTCCCTGATTTTACATATGCTGATACATACGGATCAGCCCCAGATACTATTATGTCTAAATGTCTGTGGAAAGTTTGGTTTCGTAGTTTATCAAGGCTGTGTTTTTTCTTAAATGCTGCAACTTTCGGTTTTCTTGACTGCATTCTGACTAAAAGAAGTATTTTTAGCAGTGGACTTAAAAATAAGCTTTACACAGGGGTGTAATATACATAAAATACTGGTTATAAATGAAAATCTCTAAATAAAAAGCTTCTGAATGCTCTATTAAGGACTTTGAAAAAAATACTTTGGAGTTCAACTCTCAGCTCCTAGGGTAATGGAGAATACATTGCACTGCAGGCTTTGTTATTTTAAACCCCACCTAGCTCAGCTAAGGTTGACAGCACAGCTAGCCACGGTCACTGAAATAGTCCAAATCACTTGAGAAGTATCACAGCCTCAACTTCCCTGAACCTTTTTAATGCTGTCAGTACAATACCGTGGGGAGTATGAGTGTAAACATTATGTGGACTTCATCTGGACCAAGGAGGCAACAAATTGCCTTAAACTCCCAGCAAGCACTCAAGTTCAAGCTCAGTGGTTTCTGAAGCATCCACAGTGCTCGGGTGGCTGCAAATGTCTCCTTCAAGGGAGACAGCACTGCTAACTACCAGAATTGATGCAGAATTGAAGAGATTAGGACTTTCTCTTATCACAAAACTTCCAATTTAAATACAATTGCTAATCACAAAAGGAAATTAACTCTGAATAGCAAATTCCAATGCAGCCTTTAAGCCTTTTGAAATTCTTCTGCTGCTAAACGCAATCTCTAAAACTTTAAGCATCCTTTTTCAGTTGCATGATCTCCACAGCTTGCTATGGAAGAGGGTCTGTCCTTACTGAAGCTAACAGGATCTCAGAGGATTCACAGCCAGGGAGTGCCAGGACTTTACAAGATCGAATATCCTGTCTGGGACCATACCAGTGTGTTTGGCATCACTTCCCACCAGCTATGCCACCACAGCCTCAGAAAGTCAATCCAGCTTTGCCCACAAATTTGAAAAAAACAACCTGCCAAATGTCACTTCTATGTATATTTGCTGCTGGTTTCCTCATAAAAGTATCTCAAGGAAAACATCTCTAGAAACATGAAATTTCCTGAAATTTTCCAATTCTGATTGACATCAGAAACACCAAAGGGCAGGTACCAGGCTGAAGAGCATCGTACTGACCTGTGTGTGGGTTGAGAAGGATACTGCCTGGTGGTATCCCTGCAGCTTCAAGTGGAAGAATGATATAGCTGGTGTTGCTGGGGGCCACCTGGCCACTCATCCCGTTCTCAGGGTAGGACACGCTGCCCGAAGAGCTGGCTGTCACCCCCGGGATGAGAGATGCACTTTGGAGAGGCTGATGTAGTCGTGACAGGGATCCTGAGGAGCCAGCGCTGCTGGAAGACTCTGAGCCTGACGCAGAGACACAACCACAGCGGAAGGGTTACAAGGGACTCCAGGCCCCTTCAGATACAAGGACAACTTTCACAGACTGCAAAGTGGGATTTCCACTCCCTCCTGAGCTCAGCATCCAGTGGTATTTCTACAATAGCTTTATTGAACAGAACACAAAATGCTCTGCACATATTTATGATGCCACGGTATTGGTTCATAAGGTATAAAAATTAAACACGGGGTTTGTAAACTAAAAAGAAAAAAAAGCAAGCAAACAAAAAAAACACAAAACATTTTCTGTAAGAAAGAAAACCAAATTAGCAACTGAGTTGTCAGTCAACTAACAACGTTGCTGTGCCGTATGTATATTAAAACTACCTAAGACGCTACCTAAGACTTCTGCCACTCTGATTTTTCAGCACCTGTATTATTAAAATTGATCAATTAAGATAAGTCAAATGTGCTAAAACACATCTGCACCTGGAAGGATGGTGAGATGCATTATTTTAAAAAACTATAAAATATAATTTCCAAATTTCAGAGATTTTGCTTGATTAGATTTCAATTTGCTTCATGCAAAAATGACAAGAGTCTCTGAGAGCATAAGGAAGCTGTTCATCTGAGCCTTAAAGCAGGATATTAAGGCAAATATAAGGGAGATGTGAAAGCAAATGTCTGCACGGATGCTCCCTCACAAAGGTAGAGTGTATTCTAATTGAAACTTCTTTTATTTTACTTCTGTGCACTGTCGATGCATCTTTCATGAAATACTAACCCTCCTTAGTGCTCTCCTGCACATACATATTAAAAGAAAAGACAGAACTCAGGTTTTAGCAAACTTCTAAGAGGGCAAATGACATCCCTTTATATTTGGGATAATACAGGAGGATCCTGCAGCAGACTGCTCAGAGCCTTGGCTTCATTTTCAGTCAAATCCATATTGGAAATAATTTATTTCCTTATAATTAGAGCAGAATTGTTTTCCTCTGAAGAATTCACACCAGCATCCCAGTACTTAACAAATAGTGAGTCTTTCCACAGGTTACTGCGTAAAACACATTTTTATCCATCCTCTTCAAACTTCATATTCATATGGCAACTACTACAGAAACAGTCCTCTTCACAAACTGTGCATTCTTTGCCATCAGCAAGACCCTAAATCTGCTTCTCCAGTATCTAATTAAGAAATCAATAGAGATTTCAGAAGAAATTTTTCATTTCTATAAATACACATCAAAGTTGTATTAGTTGCTCTATTTTTCCCCCCTCCTTGTGGACTGAGGTTGGAACTTTAGAAAGGTTACTCCTGCAGGGACAGTTTTATTTATTGCATCATTTCAGATTTCAGAGTTTTGACATATTGCAGAGATATTCCTGAAGGTCATCCTCATCGAGCTGCAAGCTGTATTTGGCATCTTCATCCCAAATGTAAATGCAACTCTATGAGTTTCATTTTCTTTCTCCAGCAGCTACTGGCTCCTTTCCTGCATTTCTCTGTTCCTTCTACATGCGCTCCATGTTGCTTCTTTTTTCTTTTCCCCCCTTTCAGCTCTTTTTGTGGCAGAATAATGGATTGATCTCGAGCTTCTGAATGTTAAAAGCCAAAGGACTGCAATGAATTCAGGTGTACTCATCAAATGTTCGGCAGAAGCAGCAGAACAACTTCTGCAGCTGTCACCACGCACTGGCCAAGATGCCAGCTTTGAAACATCTACCTAAAAAATCAGAGATCTGCTCTCCTTTGTCAGTAAATCAAGTTGAAAGAACACAAAAGAGACACAAAACCATTTCAGCAATTTTCTGACTATTAAAAAAAAAATCCCAGAAATTATTACTTAACCAATTTTGTCCCCATTTATCCAGTACAAGAATGAACTATTTTAATTTTTTCCATCACTACAACTTATTTCCTATCATTTTAAGTCTAGACATATTAAACCAAGTAAATTCCAACACTAATGTTTGGAAATTAAGACCAATTAATCTTGTCTTTGTAGGTCTGATCAGCTATTTTCACAGTGTCCATATTTGGAATAAGAAATCACCACATAATGAGTTCAGTACTGTAGCAAATTAAAAAAAAAAAAAAAAGAACTGACTTTATTCAGATTCACATTAAGAGGTATCTTGCTAAAGACTTCTGAAAGGAACTTCCACTAAATGAGATTTTTGCCCCCATTACACAATCCAACCTCTTTTTTTTTAGTATGCAATGATGGCTACTTCTTCTAGATTCTTCTGTAATTTTCTTGCTGCTTCACAGTTGACATAATAATAACCTTTATATTCTCATCACTTTCCATTAATATATTTTTAAAGTATTCTGAGAGAGAGCGAGCAGTTCAAAGAGTGGTAACAGAAAAAGAGACAGAAAAATCACCACGAAGTCTTAATAGTTTACAGGGTTTGCAGAGGGAGAGCACGAAGGTCCCCTTAATTTTCCAATATCCTGAGCACCAGTGAGTGACGCAACACATCTTGCTCTATTTTCTTTGGGTCAGCATTCACTATCTGATGACTTTGAACATCTCTGTTTCACCCCACCTTTCAAGTCTGAGGTCATTTTTTTCTTTCTTATCAACTGGACTCTCAAGATCGACCCATTACTTGCTGCAGACAGTCAATTTCTTAGGAGCAGTCCGATGCTGATCACCTCTGGAACTATTTTTGTCTTGGATAAAGTTTCATAACTTAGGAATATTTATTTGCTACCTTTATAACTCACTTGCGTTTCTGTATATTACAATGTATTTAGTGTTTGGGGTTTTTTTTGTAGTAATTGTATGTGCTTATCTGAGCATGATTATTCCTCCGCAAGTTGAACTAAAAATAAGATTCATGTTTCGGCACAGCCGGTTGGTGGGAAGAGTATGACTGGAAGCAGTCGGCTCATGATTTATTGCCCATACATCAACATTCCTATAGTTTCCCTTGAACTCACAAGATCCATCAGGCTAATGCTCAATTAAAGGACATAATAAAGAAGCAGAAATCCAGTTCCAAAACTCAGAGACAAAATTATAATTTATAGGGTACTTTATATTACTTTAAAAAAATAAAGTTAATCTATTGAAATGCCTGCAGTATAATCATCTTTTCCCAACAGGGGTAGCCATGAACACCTAACAGGAGAGATTAGATTGTGGCTCCAATTACTTGGAGCCCTGCCAAGGAAGTTAACGATCCCTACAGATCTGTAACAACACAGCTGATACCCCAGTGCAGCCATCTTTTCAGAAATGAGAGGGAAAGAAATACACTCCCAATGGATGGGCATTCTACTGAATGGAAAATGCATTAAGAGAAGACAAAGATGCAACAGTTACATCTTTTAAGTCTTACAACAATTATTTAAATAGACATGTAGATACACAGAGCACATGTCTTGTCTTCCCTCCTAATAATGTATATTAAAACCTGTTGTAATGCATCAGTGAAAACAACACAGTACCTGATAACCTAGATTTCATCTTCATGGATGTATTAGAAACTGAACAGGCACATCTTTGATGCCTACAGGGACATCTACCTCACTTAGCACTCTACATACTTAGTAATTCTTGGAAAGTCCACCATACTACTGGAAATCCAAATTCACCAAGGTTTTGTATGATGTCCTAAGCTGTATTAATGCAATCTGATTGCAATTTGTTCAATTATTAACTTCCCATTCACTACTGAATTACCACAGAATCACAGAATGGTTTGCAGAAAATTTTACTTGCAATATACAACTGTGCTTTTTAGTGGAGCAGGACTTCCTAAACAATCAACATGTGCACAAAAATAACTATCAGAACCAGTAAGATAACCATGTAACAGCCCCTTTTGTGAAGTCTGCAAGAATTAAGTAACATAATTCCTTTGCTAAACTCTAATTCCTGTGCAGCTGAATGCAATTAAAGTCTAAAACTAATTGACACTATGGACTCTACTGCAGAGAACAGCACGTCCTGTGATCTGTCTTTGCCTAAGGGGAGTCTAACACCTTTCTGTTCTTCAGCTTCTGCTTGTCTACTATGCACCATTTATTACAGATGTATCAAGAGATAATGTTAAGGGCAGAACTTTCAATTTTTCTGACAATACTAAAAATGACCCAGAAAGGCTACAGTGCTAGTATTGCATCACTCTCAAATGCAGCTGTGAGCCATTAGTAAAAATCATTAAGTCTTAGTATTTCCATGCTCAAAAAACACGTGTGACAACACTTCTGGATTAATGTCATATATGTAGAATAATTTTCACATTTTAAATTGTCACAAACATTTTTCATCACATAGCCCATGAAGAACATTTGGACCTACTGCTGACTTCAGAGTGATTCCACATACACTACATGCAAGACAAAAATGCTTTTAAAGTACTTTATGATTCACAGTAATACATTTGAGAACAGATTAGTATTTTCTGTGGCAGAAACCCAGGGTGGAATTGGTGCCCACCAGCCTCTGCCACACTACCAGCACAGCATGCCTAATCGTTGTAGCTCCAACTCTGCAATCCCATTGCAATCACTGCTGTAAAGACAAAAGAAAATAAACAAAACCTCCCTAAATAAAAACATGATCAAGCTTTAAATGTGTACTTAGCTACGGAATGCCCAGCACTATGGCTGGAGTACAGAATGATGAAGATCTAAGGCAAAAAACACGCACAATGAAGTGCTTCTTGGTACTTAATGCACCTCAGAAAACATATGCAAATAGCAGCTGGGGGCTCTGACAGCTCTATGAATGCACTCAGCATTGGGTGAAATAAGAACACTTTATCAAGTCAAATTTCCTCATTATTTTTTGAGCAGTCATTCTTTTCTTGAACAATCCTTCTTTTCTGCTTTAATGCCACTCAATAGCATTGCAGAGAGAAGGATAGAAATAGCAACTGAGGTATGATTCCCTCTGACTTTCCCCAGGCTGACTGACAGTTTGACTTGGTGTCCTGGCTTTGAAGGTGTGAGTTTGTTTTGACATCCAGCCTTGCTCTTTTTTCTCTTCCTTTTTATTTTTTACACTTTTTGTGCCTCAACTAGCTTTCAAATTTAACTACTTGTCTTAAAAAAAAAAGTCAAAGCACTTAGAGTATCTAATTGCTCTGCAAAGAACACGGACTTTCAGTACCACTGATGCTTTAAAAATGTGTTATAAGAGAAGAGTTTTCATTTGAAAGCTTCTTTGGGTTTGGTGCATATGGAATGCAGATGCATTTACAAGCATTGGCATGCTTCAGAGTTCTCTCCTTTAATACATTTTGTAAGTGCACCCTTTAATATGCTTGATTTTAACACTAAAATGGCTACTTAAAAGTTTTACTCTTTTGTAATTGGATGTCTTAGCCCTCCAGACTGGATTTCCCTGTCACCATTTAAAATGCTCTACCCCTCTGCAATACAATGCTGCACAGAAATAAACGTACCTGCACTCTACTGAAGGTGAACGATATTAAAAAAGGTTATCAGGAACCTGTGTCTCCTCCCTAATTCATGTCTAAATTCCATAGGTTTTCACTAAGTAAGAATAGAGTAAAGCTGAAGGAGAACGTTATCTTGGGATCCTTACAGGTCCCTTCCAACTTCAGATATTCTATGATTCTATGAATCTTAAGACAATAAATCCAATATTTGTCTAGGGCCTCAAATGAAACATAAACCAGAAGCATTCAGAAGAAGAGGCACGATTTTCCAAAAGCTCCCAGCAGCTTTAAGACCAGCAGAGTTTGAAAGAGCAGCTTTCCAACCAGCCAGATTCCTTTCCAGCTGTGAAATACAACATTTTAAACTATGTTCAAGATCCAGAGGTCCAAAATGTAGTTACCAAGTCAAAGGTTTTCTTGATTTATTCTGAAAACTTCATTCCCCAGCATCTTGAATCACAGCAAAGGCTCTCATACAGTTTGGGGAACAGAAGTGAAATCTGACCAACCTAGGTTTGATAAACTTGGTTTTGGATGGCACTTAATTTGTGCCATCCATAAAACACTCTTCAAGCTGAAAAAGCACTAAGTGCTAAGTATTGATTACCACTTGTCCTGTACTATATTTATCAAATGAATCAAACAGATGGCATCATCTGATGGGCTCAGTATTTATTATGCACTTTTACACACAAAAAAAAGTAGCTTAATGGCATAGCTTGAAACTACTTAGATCCAGACCCTGTGACTCACTCCTATGTTAATGTACCTGTGAACTCAACGCAAATAAATGCAGCTTTGCCACCAGGTCTGCAGTCCCCTTAAACGATGCTTTAATTTAATGAGAACTAAACAAGAAAATGGAGAGACAGTGAAAGCTCTGTGACTGCCTCCACTACGGCACACTGCCTCATCTGCCAGCAGCGAGGGAGAGGCTGTGCTCCTACAGATGGTCTGAATCTTAACAACAACAAAATGTTCTCGGATTTCTCATCAAATAGATGACATTTAATTCTTCACGATTCCAAAAGAGTAAGATGAATAAGGTAAAATCTGTGCTTTGTCTGAAAGAATTACCATCTTTTTAGGCTACAACAATTGCAGAGATAGTTCCAATAATACGTGTACATACCTTACAGCAGAAGAAGCCCACTTCACCTACGATTTGCAAACCTTAGGCACCAGGTTTTCTTCTTGATTCCTAAAACCTCAATACCAGGTACCCAGATACTAGCATATGTAGATGGACACACACATCTGCTATGTAAAAGGAATACAACTGTTCTGTAATTCACCATATAGTCCAATCATGAGGGTTGGACCAGGTGATTTCTGAAGGTCCCTTCCAACCCAAACCATTCTGTGATATACCATACTCCGACAGGTACCGGTACACAGCCCTTTATCACCACACAAGAAGGACTGGGAACCCAATTCAGTA
This sequence comes from Syrrhaptes paradoxus, assembly GCA_013400615.1. Lineage (NCBI taxonomy): Eukaryota > Metazoa > Chordata > Aves > Pterocliformes > Pteroclidae > Syrrhaptes > Syrrhaptes paradoxus. The sequence goes on from VZTO01010884.1 coordinate 68,309, forward strand.
CTAGCTACCTGTTTTAGACAGTTTGCCGGTACTTCTGTTACTTGACGAGCTATCTCCTCTCGTCAGGACGGTTATCCCACCAAAACTGGCTGTCTTTGTTATGGCTGGCTTCAAATTGCGATTGGAGCTGTCTGAGTCCGTGCTGCTCCATGGTCTCTGGTGGTCTGTCCACTTCAATTCATTCTCCGTGCTGCTCTGCCGACTGCCAGATGCCTTCCCTGTGCTGTCTCTGTTACCCCTATGGACATCAGGAAACAAAGATTTATACACAAACAAAAACATATTGTATACATCCTATGAGCATTTCACCAGACAGGACTGGTGAAGCAATATTACGTAGCACAGACGTAGCATTTCTGTTGCCTGCTGACTGGTCTCTTCCCTCAGAAAACCCCTCGCTACCTCTCCTTTTGCTGTTCATCACTTGTACAGGTTTTCTCACTAACTTCACCTTCCACTTTTGTCTTCATATCCATCCTCTCTATTTCTATTGCACCTTGTTCCCAACTCATCATCTGCTCTGCAAAACCACCCAAAGCCTTCCCCTAAACATGTGTCCTCCCAGCACGATCCCAAACTCTTCAATGCTAACGCTCCACTTCAGAAACCCACAAGTTGGTGGGTTGTTTTCCCCTCTACACACACTAATTGCAAACATCCTGGGTAGAGACTGTCTGTCCTTGAACACTTCCAGACCACCCGGTGTATTGTGAGTGACAACACCGTTAACTGTGAGCAGAAACCAGAGGAGAATTTGGCTTATTTATGGTGAACAGCTTACAATGTGCTGCTAGAATGACAAAACCAGAAAGCCTACCACAGCTTGGTGCACCACAACCGTTATCCCAAGTGATGCTGATAACACTGGCTTTTGGAAGGCTTTGAGAAGGCATGTGCCACCCCTCTGTCCTGTTTTACAGTATAACACAATGCAGGCTCAAAGCTCTTTCTACAAATCAAAAGGATAGGACTATTTTTTTTTTTTGGTCCCCTTTCTCCTTGTGAACGTGGCTCTTGGTTTTTATTTGGAGAATCTGCGAACTCAGGACGTGAAGGAGCAGCTTGTCAAGGACGGGATGAGGCTGGTGCGTTCCTTGCCTGTGATCAGAGCCTCACATGATCAGCAGTATTAACCTGTTGATATCTGATAGACCCAGACACCAGGAAAGCATGAAGAGAAACAGCACAGAAGCAACAACATTAAAAAAAAAAGGAAAAAAAAAGATTTCAAAATAATCTGTCCTTAAGATTTAATTGGGAAGAGAAAACAGACTCTTTTGCATTCTGGTGCATAGAAATTAGCAATTGTCTTACATTTATATTCTAGTGGAAAAGAGGAGAAACAGAATGCTTTTTTATCCTGTTATCTATGGGTTTGGGTTACACTAAATTCCTTTTTGTTCCCCAAACTTGAAAGATATCAGTTATTAAGAGTCTCTGCATGGATAGTTTAGCTGCCTCCTGCATGCCCAACAACTCTCAGCTCATCAGGGCTAGCCCAAAGCACGAAGGAAGGTTTTTCAGCCTGCGGCCATGGGACACAGCTCCAGATGCTCCAGCACTACTCCTTCCCTGGTGCAGTCCTGCAATCTCCTCTGCGGCTGCTGTGCACACATGCGCAGTCAGCAGCCACACATCAAATAATCCCACATCCTTTCTCATCGTGAAAAATTACATCGCATAGATGATACATGTTTGAAGTGACAAACTAGCCCTGCTACATATGCAAACCTCAACGCATACTGACACATGTAGCGGTCACCCCACTTCTGCCTGGCTATCCTCCTGCTTTACTGGATGAAGGACATGCTTTTGAAAGCATTCATTATTTCTGTCCGCTCTGCTTAAGGATTGTGGCAGCCAATTGACATTCAAAGCAGCGTACCACGCTCAGCTTCGGTCGATTTGAGTTGAACCTGGGGGTGTGGCAAGAGAGCCTTCCTAAGGCTCTCAGAGGAATGCTGTCACCACCAGGTTGGATCTTCTACTGATCCAGTATGTCAGCTGTTAAAAATGTTCTCCATGAAAATATGGACTGGCTCCTACCGATTCCGTGTGCCTGGCGATGTGATCTGGGATACCAGATACATTCGAATGTTGTCTGGGCAGAGGAACTGGAATATGCAAGACAAAGGTCACAGAGGAAAAAGTTTCAAAACATTGCTGCCTTAGATAGGGGAACTTCAATCAGTTCAACGTCATCGTACTTTTACTTCAGCTTTTAATAAGCCAACAAAAGGAAAAAAGGTCAGTCTGGGCACTGGTCTGTGAAACGTGCCTGTTGTATGTACTAGAGCATAATGAACTTCTACCAGTCACAGTCACCCCCAAATTGTGGCAGTCCAAGAAGCTGGGCAGCTGAAAATGTGGCATGGTTCCTGAGCCCAAGATTCATAAAACCAAAGGAAAGGGTCCCATTGTGACATCCCCATTCAGAGAGTGTGGGATGAGCAGGGTAAGAACTCTGTTCTCCATGCTCCTTTCCAACCAGAAAAATTACATACCCGCACCCATCAAGGTCTCCCTTGGTGAGGACATGGATAGAATCACAAGTGAGAGTTACTGGTAAATGAATATGAAATAAAGTCATACGAACCTAAACAGCTGCCTTTTCTTGTGGGTATCATTGCATATACTACTGTCTTCCAAGAGCCTACTGAAAAATGAAAAGAAAGATTATGGTAACAGACATGGTAATTCAAATTTGTCTTATCTGTACAGTTATATTTAATTTCTAGCAACATTTTCTAACTTGTGCTAGATTCATAGTTCAAAAAAAACCAAGGCTAAAATCGCTGCCCCCCCCCCTCTCCCCAGCTATGCACGGTCAACGCAACATCAGAAATGTCAGCCAGGCAGGCTGAAGGCCATTCAACATTTCCTGTTACCGAGCAAGGTAATTCTCAGAAGCTGAAGAACCATTACATCTACATCCAAAAGATAATTCATAAAAATGTCACCTAATAAGCATGTAAAAAACGCAAGCCAGCAAAATACTGCATATATAATTTTAAGCACTTGCTAAGTCACTTGGAAACCTCTGCAGCTCAGAGAGATGCTCAGGTTTTCTGATGGAAAAGAGCAGCAAAGCACTTAAACATATACCTAACTTTCAACACAGCAAATCAGCAAAGTTGCTCATGTGCACAGAGCTAAACACAAGTTTAAGTGCTTCGCCTAATCAAAGGCATGCAGCAAGAAAAAGAAGTATTACGAGGAACACAGGTGAAGTCTCCCTCCTGACAACAGCAGCGCAAGCAGTCAAAGCGGCCCGGTTTCCAACCTGGCTTTTACTGGTCTCCACTGGGGCACGCATCCTCACACCTGGAAAGCTGGTCAGAACGTCCCCACCCTACCTTCAGCAGCACAGTGTCTAGTACTTCCCATCCTGATTGGGGACTGGGAACAATTACGTCACGTTTATTGTCCCATTCTCTCCAGAAAGGGAAAATTAGGTTTACGGGAGCATCTTCTTTTTGCTTGTTGGGTTCCTCTGTTGCATTGTCTTATTTATTTTGATACAACATCTCTCCACAGTTATGATACAGAAGGAGAAGCTGAGGACATCTCCTTGGCTCTCAGAATATAAGGTGGTTAGGTGACAGTGGCCATTACCTCCTAAGGAACTTTCAGGGCTGTCCATCAGAAAAGCTGGTTTGTACCATTACTAGGGAGTCATTTTCTATGGGAACAGCTTTACCCAGACATGTATCTGACAGACGTAAAGATGGACAGAGACAGAAATACCGTGAAAGACAACCTCCCCTTCGTCATGGGGATGAGAAACCATTTTAAAAACGTGCACAGGACAGACTTGGGCTAGCGCTGCTCAAACACTCACCGGTGAAATTCTCAGCATTTTGGTTAAAATCCTTATCTGTCAGAACAGTGTACAATTTCTAAGAGATGCAACACAGCTAAGCTCATTTAGGGCTGCTACGGAGCTAACATATTAGTTAAGCACAGTTTCTTCTTTCCTTTGCTTTAAATGGATTTATGAAGATAAAACGAGCATCCATGCAGTAATGCAAAGTAACAGCTGGCTCAGCATCACCCTTTCATTACTCCAAGGCAGCAGCAAAGTGGGGCTGGGCTGGGGGACTTGTGAACCTTCACAAGCAATGAGAGGAGCCAGTGCTGCTGCTCAGCCCCACGGGAGAGGGGGTTAAACAAGAGAAACACAAGCGTAGTGCTTCATAAATACCGTCATCCAGACGCTGCTGGGAGTGCTTTTTCAAGATCAATAAGTTAAATTCAAAAGGCACTCCAGAGACATGTTGAGCATTTGAAATGAAACATTAGGTGGGTTCCCCCCCACCACACCCCAGTTTTCTTTTTAAACTGAAATGCAAAGTCTTGGGAAAGCAGCAGTAACGCCTTATCACATACAATACCGCAAGGCACTCTCTTCTCCCCCCACCCTTAAAGCAGAAAAACACTGCAGATAATATAGATCACAAACTTGCTCAGTAGTCTGCATTAGGATAAACAACTATAGACAAAATAATGAGAAAGAAACAGCTACGTTTAACACAAAAAAAGCTATTTTTTACCTGTTTTCCACAAAAAGGTTTTCCTGGGAGCAAACTGACTGAAAAATAAAAAAGGCATTGTATCAGACGTTCTAGATATGCTCTGCTGTTCCAATTCCTTCCTTGATTTTAGAATTATCTCCCCTGTTCAGGCTTAAGGGGATTTCAATTCATGCATCATTTGCATTTGCAGAAGACAAGAGGAAAAAAGGTCAAGAATAAGGTCAGGCCAGTAAAATAAATTCCATGCATTACAACACGTTGCCAATGAGGGGTCTTAGCTTGGAAACAAACTGAAACTTCTCAGTCCTGAGATCAGAAGGCAGTGGTATGTGCGACATACTGGCAATTTGAAGGGGAGAAAAACGTTTTTCCTACATAATATAAGGTTCCACTGGTCTGCCCTACCACCTCCAAATAAAATTGCAGAATAGCACAGAGCTGCAGGTAGGGAGGACAAACAGGAGGAAAGCATGCAGAATTGGCAAAGTTCTTCAAAGGGAGAGAAGATGCAGTACTTAGAAATACTATGTGCTTTCACACTTTATGGTTGGAGAGGAAACAGTCATACCAACATTGAGATATAAAATGATGATAAGCATCTTAATAATAATATTAACAACAATAATTGTCTATTGCAAAAAGGTTCTCTGCTGGAGGACTTAAATCCTGAGAAAGGTGAAGGGCTCAGAAGAAATAAATCCTATTGGCAAGTGTGTAATTCTTTTCATGTTACTTAATTTTTTATGCACAGAAATGAAGCTGTGCTCAACTTTCCATGAATAATTCTCCCTCTTTGATTTTTTTTAATTTCCCTCCTATTTCATGTTCGCTATACACAGTGCCTCGTAGCTGTCACTGGATTATATTTCCATGAGGTACAGAGGAAAGGACAGTCAGGACTTGCACTGACCTTAAACAAAAGGCATGCAAAGGGAGGAGGGCACCAGAGATCACGCCCCATTACTTCTGGAACAACGGGTCTCAGCTCAAAGAATAGTGCAACACCATCATTAACTGTGTCCAATTTTAACGGTATAGGATATACATGGATTTGGGATGTTTCTGTTTTGAAAAGGGGGAGCTAAATATCTAGGATTTCTATTCTATCAAGCAAGTGGAGAGAGGTCTGCTCCCTTTTCAGTGTCTTTTGATGGGAACCGCTATCAGCTGCATTACAGACAAAGACAGAGTCTGTAACAACTCCCATTTGTCCTCCTGGCTGATGATGCTCGTATAGGGCCACACAACCCCTGGAAGCTATTTTTCAGTACAGGTGTGAGGCTGAGAGGCAGAGAAGACAGGCACTTCTTATCATTAAATGTTATTCTTATCATTAAAAGTTAGATGGCTAAGCAGTCCTGGATAGCAATTTAGCTACTACAAGGTCAGAACTCACTTTCTTGATTTATAGCATCAGTAATGCTCAATTTAAAGCACCAGGAAAGCTTCAGTATACAACACAGCTGTTGTCAAAAGCTTTCTTAAAACACTTGGCTCCTGAATACTCAAAGACACTGACAACAAATCAAAAGGAAAAAAACCTATGCAGGATTACCTAAAAATTCACCTCCTCGAAGACCTCTGCATGCAAGGTTTCCATTAGGGTCCTCTCCATGACTAATTGTCATTTATGAAACGAGTATTTCCCTCTTCCAATTTCCCAGAACTTTTTAAAGTCTTGACTGCATCAGCTCTGTCAGTGCATCAGGTATATGGGGGGTGGCTGTTCCCATTTTTAATTACATTAGCCTCCATAGGTAATTATTAACATGCAGCAATATCCTGCAGTGGATACCATCAGGTAATCATCTTCATGTCCGTTAACAAGACTTGATAGATCTCAGGCTTCCAACTAATGATTATTGCTTGGTCTGAAGCCACAATCAAAGGCTCTGTACAGCAGTATGGGAATTTCAGTACCTACGGGTTTATGGTAGCAAATACGAGGTGTGCCTTTGTTTTCCTTTTATCAATTTTAAACCCCCTTCCTCCCCATCTTTCCCTACTAAAAGGATAGGACAGGCTCTAGTCACCTTTTCAACTACTTCTTTTGTGACTCTCTTTAATCAGAGAGTGATAAAGATCTTCAGTGTTTTCTTAAGTAGTGGAATCATGATTTACTTTATTTAAAGGATCTGGCTCTTAGTCAAAAGTAGCCATTACAGTTACAACAACAACAACAAAAGAAGCATGTGTATTTCCTTTAATAAGATCCATGTGTACCATGGGCTATTCTAGCAATTGTGTAAGTAATAAAACATCTACATTTTTCAGTGAATACACAATGATTACTAGAGAACATATTTATGAACAATGGAAGGTCCTGATGTGATTCTGGCTCATGAGGTTATACATTGCATTAACCTCAAAGAATGAAATTTCCCCTATGTAATTTGATTGCTAGTCTTTAGAATCAATTTTCTGCATGCTTAAATGGTACACTATGTTTGGCTTTTATGCACACATTTGGGTTTCTCAGTTAAATCTACAATTTGAATTAACACACAGGGAAAGAATAACATAGTTTAAAAAAAAATCTTTTAGATTTTTTTATCTTTCTTGGACAATTACTTTCAATCTGCTAAAAGCAACTAAAGCAGTTCAGCCGAGAAACTTCTTCTTTGCATGACCCAGATACTCCAGGTCCTCTGCTCCACTGTGCTTGGTTGTAAAATTCACAAATTGCTGTACAACTACATTTCCAATAAAAACGTTTTAAAAAGGAAGATTGTAGGCTTTGCAATTAAAAAAATAACTTTGAAAATAGCTTTGAGCATGACAGAACTCACGCAGCACTGTTTTACTGTTAGCAGCCTCAAAAGTTTGAGGTGGGCTTTGCAGTTCTTATTTCAGTGAGCTAGAGCTATCACATGTTTGTTAACTATTTTTTTTCTTTACTATTCCTTTTATTAAGATATCACATTAACGTGTTTTTCAATCCCTGCCACTTGCTATGACTCTACACATGACAGGAATCATTACAACCTCCAGCTCCCCTTGTAAAAAATTATGATAGCCAACTCAGCAAATAGAAAACTTGCCAGAAAGTATAATTTAAACTAATATCAGACTAACCACCATAAGAACTATCATAATGGCAGCATTATTCATGAACACAGTAATTTTGTTAAAACCTTCCCACTCGGAAATGAAGATATCTGGTGGGATAGAGGGCTGCAAAATCAAAGAAAGAGCAAATAAACTCTTTGTTAGAGTTCTGACTCTTGGGCTGATATGTTATCCAAAGAGTTTTGGGTAACTCAAACGTGTTTAGAGAGGGGTGCTAGGTGCAACAAGTTCTGGCAGGACTCTTAAGCTTTGTGACTACCCTTTGGAGAGCTCTCAATGCAAGCTCTCTCCATACATACCTTCGAAGTGAAGGATGTATAATACATTTGCTAAGGTTCATACGCAAGGCACGGATAAAAGCTTAACTACAGCAGTGTAAAAAGTATAGAGTTTATAAAAATACCACATGATGAATCCCTCCCTGTCTCTACATCTATAATTGGCAGATGACCAGGTTGCATGAGGCTTTGAGCAACCTGGTCTAGTGGAAGGTGTTCCTGCCCATGCCTCAAAGATCGATGATCTTTAAGGTCCCTTCCAACCCAAACCGTTCCATGATTCTATGACAAGGCTTAGGTACCTACCTCAGAGAAACCTGGGAAGAACTGCATTAATTAATGATTGCAGAGGGCTTTCAAACTATCAAGTCTTACATGCAGTAAATGGCTAGCTACAATAGGAAGCCATTGCTCTCTTTCCTAAAATCGGAAAAAAACAACATTGCCCACCACCACAACCACTGAACATTATCCTAAAAACACCTCAGCACCACGAGGAGTGCTGCACTCAAAAAAGCTCCATTAAGATGTGTATTCCTGATAATGTTGCTAGTCCAGCTTACTGAAATTCCCTGCACTACAATGCTCACTGACACCTGCAAGAGCAGGCAGAGAGAGCAAATGAGCGGATATGAGAGAAAGAGGGAGAGATCTAACATTGCTGATCTTTAAAGATGCTCACTCCCAATCCATTCCATATGCCTGCCACAAACCATGCTGTCACTTCAGCCTTGCTGCTCGGAGATGCTAACCCAACAGACCACAACCACCTCCTGCAGCAAGCAATTCAAATGCTCCACTTGTTTGTCTTTAAAACACAAGTGTCCAGAGATAAGAACAGCAGCGCATTGTGTTTCAATGCGCTTCTCAGCACACTTTTCCATGTAACCTGTTTGCCAGCCTGGCGTTTCTAACTGCTGTTCGGGATAGAAGCTACATTATTTTTGGCAAAAAACTTTCCATAAGGTATTTCTAAACAACTTTTTGCCTCATTTGAAGTCTGCTTCAAAACCCATCTTGTTTGTTTAGTACAAGCTCCTTTGTAATAAGCCAGAAACAGTTGCTTTCCTATAGGAGACAGGTTGCAAAAAGGCTTTGGCAGTCCTCGAACAACTCTGTAACTCTGCCATATATACTGCAATAGTATTTACATCAGACCCATGTGCTGAAAGCAAAATGTAAAGCAAAGGGCCTCTGCATTTACTGGAATTGTCTCAGTCAAGAGAGAAAATGCCAGGCTAAAAATATTTAGATGTGGCAAGCTAATTATTAACAAGCAAAATTACTTATCACAAATGAGACAACACACACCTTGAAACTATACAATGTCTTCTGCTAAAGAAAAATAACTTGGATGTGTGCAACTCCAAAACCAGAGCAAAAGAAAAGGATATCTAAAATAATACTATTGGCCCTGAAACATAGGAACAGTTTCAATTTAAAAGGACACTGCCAAATATGATTTTCAGTAATAGTTTTAATTGGGTTTATTCCCATATTCCTCTAAGTGGCAAAGCTTCCACTGAGATGCGAGATAAAACAGTAATATGTTGACTTTTTTTCTTCCCCTTTTAGGACCCCATCATTACAGTATTACAGCAAATTACAATTTTCTTCCTTTTTCAGGATCATGAGGTATTGCTCACAGATGTTTCATATTTAAGTGTTTTCCTCCAGCAACACAGCTTGCTGTGTGAGTTCTGATTTTCTGGTAAAGTCAGGAATAATAATGACTATTTCATTTTATTTATTTTTAGAATAAAATCATCAACTGACTCTTTCTGACAGCAGAATACAGCTCCTTAATCAGTCATTTCAAAAAACCCATGCAACTCCACGTTTAACCTCTGGATTTTCTTTGTTCCTATTCTCTTAGTGCTACAGCACTGGTCCAAAGAACCAAAACCAAGAGAAGGCTCTGCAGAAGGACACTTAGAAAATTTGATCCATCTATGGCTATGAAATAACACAGCTACTTGAAATTATTGAGAGTGTCCATTTAAATCACTGCTCTTTGGTTGGCAAAAGAGAAGGAAAAAAAGAAGGAAGCCTAGACCACACGAACATAGACATTCAAAGAAACGGGATAAGCACTCCCCAGACAACATGCTAGGCCTGATCTCTCCTCTACCCTTCTCCCTGCGTCTCTCATCGCCTTCTCCTCCAGAAGCCAACCTCCACACCTCTCAAGCTCCTCTCGGCCCTTCCCTGTTGCCTCCAGCTCCGTGGGGCAAATCCAGCTGCAGTGTTTGTGTTGGAGGGGGGCAAAGTCTGTCTGACTACCGGTGAGGGTATGGCACTAAAGAGGCAATTAAAACAACTACTCACATCTTGTGCAAATATTCTCTCCCTCACTCTCTGATACTCCTCTTCTCTCTCTTCAATTGATTTACTTCGTCTGTCATCTCTAAATGGAAGAAATCTGTTTTGCTGAGCAGAAAGAAAACCAGGAGGATTATATAAGTTGAGCTGTCAAAAACTGCCGTTAAGTAACTGTCAGCTGAGAATAATAAATGTTCACTTTAAACAAATGAGGCATGAAAATGATAGCTGTCATTCCTGCACCAAGCACCCGGCCAGGCTGGGCTCCCAAGGGTTTCCACTCAGGTACCACACGTGGGCTCGAGTGGCTGAAACAAGGCTTTCTGCACGGCTTTGGTGGATCTGCCATCCTAAAACTGGGTGTTGTCACCCCAAACCTAAGTGTCATTGCTCTCGACTGCTAAGATTTCTCAACTCTCCTACCAGCTGTGAGGAGCACAAAATTGAGGAAGAAAAGAGGGAAACTAGGCGGCAAGAGCTAAGCTGCAAGCCCTAGAAGAAACCTACCAAAGTCTACGTGTATGAGGAGAAGTCCCAGATATTTGGCACGACAGTTTTTTACCATTTCCACAACATAAAGGAACCCTCAACTTCAGTTTTGCTTGGAAAAGAATGGCTATTCGTGCCTCTCCAGGGCAGGAAATGGCTGTGTCGTGGGAGGCAGGAGAGGAGAAGAGGACCCCCAGCAAGAAAAACTTCACTGGCAATTGGGTTTCCAGCACTCCTCCTTCTCCCCTTGCATCCCAGCACCTGGTGAGTTAGGTCCTGCTGCTTTCCTTTGGCTGATCCCCATGTCCATCACACCCTGAAAATGCTCAGGTTTTACTTTTGAAGCCAACTCAGATGCAGCACAACTGGCGAGGCTGCTGCTATGTACAGTTGAAAGTCAAGGAAAAAAGGGAAAAAAAGAAGAAAAAAGGAAAAAAAAAATCAGTCTTTTACTGAAAACATGAAGGAGAGCGGCAATGAGAGACTCACTAGCAGGTCCCTCCACAAATATTACCTGAGCAAAGAAAGCAGACACAGCCCTCTTACCTGGGAGAATTTTCCCATACAAGCAATTCACATCAGAACTCTTGATTTTTTTTTTTGTTAAGATATTCCACAAACACAGCTTGCACTGGATTGAAACAGCACAACATCTGCTTTCTAAAGGCAGCACAAACACACACATCTCCCTGCTGCTCCCCTACGCACGGGGCTCACCTAAAGTAGTGTTATGGCACAGGCAACACAGAGGGGGGGTCTGCCACAGGACATGCACAACAAGCAAGTAAGTTGCACAGACAGTAAAAGGTGGTGAGGGCACAGGAGGGAGAGAACTAAAAGATGAACCTAATTTTTTTTTTGGTCAAAAACTTAATTTAGGATGATTTGAAAGAAAATCAACCTGGCCTCACCATCACATGTTTGTTTGGGGTGAGGTTTTTTAAATTTTTTTTTTTTTCCTCTCTCTTTTTTTTGGGCTACATCAGTTTATCAACAGTCCATACTGAAATCCAAACTCTGAATGGGTACAACGGAAGAACAAAGCCATAGGGAGCAGAACAACTGCTGTAGTTAAGGCAAGACACTGAGAAATGTGACTGACAACAGCCTCCCACACAGCCCGGAGCCGCCGGCATTCCCCCTCCCGTGGGCATGCAGCAAGTCCTGCGCCAAGCAAACCACCCATGCAAACCCCACACACTGCCACGGCTGAAGCAGCCACGCCGGGGCTCGATGCTACCCACGGGGGTTCGGACGCCAGAGGAGGCAGGGATGGGCGCAGAAGGGCAGGAGAGGAAGAGGAGGAGATAGAGGAGAGCAACAACAAAAGAACAACAATAACATCAGTCAGCCCACCTTCAAAAACAGAACAAAATTGCAGCAACTCTCGAACCGAGAACCAACCTGATTGTCTTCTTTATCAATACTAGAGTTATCTCGCTTCAAGATAAATCGCTTCTGGGATTCTTCACCTTTTTCATCTTTTAAATGTTCAGAAAACCTTTGCTCTGGTCTGCCAGCAAAGTAAAACATAGCAGTAAAAAAATCTTTCTTTTGTTTCGCTTTTGATCTTTTATTTTCTCAGTGCTCTTTGTTTTCATAGAGGTATTCAGGGCAAAAAGCAGTTAACATTTGCGGTCTTGGTGAGACGCTGCCTATAGCTGCCTGAGGCTGCCAGATCGCTGCTAACTGTTATTGCAAGAAATAGCTTTTGTTGTTGTTGTGGAGCAAGGAGCGGGAATCCACAGTGTCTCAGTCACTGAAATATTTAGACTCTCCTCACTGGGACCGAAGGACAGGGAAAACAAATTAACATACTGTATGTTAATTTGCTTCCTTCAGTAGAGGTGATCTCTGGCAACACTGCCACTTAGCGAAGCCTAAACACCTTTAAAAGTAAGGAAAAACTGACAGGAAGTTTAATAATAAAGCCAGGAGTTTCCTCACTCCTAATAAACAAACCCGGTAATGGGAGGGACTGATAGCATTTTGCTTAAACAGAATATTATCTCATCACCATTAACTGAGGAAATTACTCCAGAACAATCATAGAGTAACAATCAGTTCACCAAGTTAAACCCATCCCTATATTTATTTATCTACTTCTTTTTAAAAGCCAAACCCCACTGGTTAAAAGCTCAACATTCTCTGGTTCTGTTCCACACTCTCACCTGATGCACAAAGCAGCACATTTCGTGTCACCTCACCTTGCACAAAAAAGCAAATTTTAAGCATCATCTCATGACTCCCAATGCCATGTAGCTATCAATAAATAATGCTCCAGCCTGCACCACTCCCACACTGAAGCCTGGAATGCTTAAGCCCCACCGATGTCAGAAGGGCAACTAACAGCCTCAAGAACTGAGCTAGGATTCATCTGCTGCTATCATCCAGCTGAGGGGTTGCTAGTGCCACAGTTGGTTCTGAAAAGCAGTAATCCGCTCTGTCATGCCATGAGGTTTCCATAAGGGACCACAAACCTTCTACTCTGTGCTGAAGGAGCTGCTAGCAGCAGTACTGGTAGGAGATGCTCATGTCCAGAGACTGACAGTTTATGACGCGAAGCTTCTGCTGACATTAATGGACTGATTATGAAGAAACCCAAACGTAGAATTTACAGAAGTCAGTGACTTTGTACATGAAAATGTCCATAAAAATTTCAAATAAAAACCCTAGTTTTATCTTATTTCAGAATGGAAAATTAAACCAGATGCATAAACGAGACACCATTTTGTTGCTATAGCATCCAGATATGCACGTACTAATTAGCAACGAACTTCAAATCAAAACCCAGCATATATTCATGCCATAATTGCCGTCCATTGCAATTCACTGTCAGATCTGCACGAAACATTTGTAATGAACTGTTAAAAATACAATATGAAGAGACAGCAGCTTTCCCACCTCGCTTTCTGTATGAATTTTAAGGACTCCCACTTCTGCTCACAATTTGCATCTTTGCGACAAAGCAACAAAACACACCGGCCCAAGCTCCAGAGCTTTTGAGAATTCAAGAAACCTTTGTCCACCAGCTGTATGTCCATGCTCTGTGGATGCTGTAGTAGCTGCCTTTTTGGCAAGCCCAGAGCAGCACAGCTCTCTGCAGAGCCTTCTAACCTAATGGGTCATTAGTGATGTTTGCTCATAAACAGCCAGGCTACAGAGCCCCATTAATGGATTGCGAGGTGGGTTGTTCTGCCTTTGCTCTCATTAATGAGCAGCGTGCCTGCACAGCCAGAAACCAAGATCCATTCCCTCAAACAGTCTGCTTGGACAAGAGCAGCTGAGGACTATAATCTTTTCTGGGCTTACATTCTAACACACAAACAAAGCTGCTGCAATGGTACTATCACTGTCAAGTCCATACTTACAAACTATCTGCTGAGCATCTAATAAATTCTATACCGAGTGTAATAAAGAACTATGATTTGTAAATGCAGAGGAAAAAAACACAACCAAAAATCAGAGAGAAAAAAAGCTTAGTAAAGTATCTCCTCCCACTACTAACTTATTTAAATAACAACATGGTTTTCATACTTCACAGCATTATTTCCATTTTTTAATCTCATTTTCACTTCATTTACTATTTATAAAACGTTTACACATGTCAGAAGAGAATAGGAGAAGCATGAGATCAAGCCATGAGCCTGAGCGAATGATCTAGTACGTGCCTGATCAGAAAATTAATCAACATGCCCAGTAGGTGATTAATCTCCACAGTTGTGAAAAGAAATTTGCCAGGGTGAACATGCAAAGCATCATGGAGCACCCCAGTTCTATCAGTGCCAGGAGAAGATCCTTTACTCCCAGTCACTATTAAGCCCAAGGAAAGCTTGTCAAGTGAGAAAAGGATATTTAGTTGAAAGAAGCATAAACTTTTTGAAGACAATATCAGACCCCATTGATATTTACACGTTTGTGGTTTTTTTCTTCAATACTGTTTCCTGTATTTTCTAACTTCTATGGGAAAGACGTACTATTAGTAGGATGCAGATGGCAAACAATGTTTAAAAACCAGTAAGTGGAACCAAATGCTGTAATCATTTGGATAGAGAAGAGGTCGACTCTGCAAACATTTGGGTCTGGTCCTCTGATGGAAGTCAGTGCAAGTTCCACATTCACAACTTGAAAGTTCCTTTAGCATTTGCTAAAAGGAAGCAGAGATAGTGTGGTTATTCTGGGGAAATGTGTTGCATTAGTTTATGAATTTGCAGGTGAATCAACTGCCTGAAAATGTAAAAAAATAATTTGCAATTTTGAGTAAGATGCAGTAGACTGTTGATATACTAATACAGTACATAATTACAGTAATACAGCAGATACAGTGAATTCTTCTCATGTGAATCCTGAATTAATAACAACCACATTTATTTCTCTCCTAAGCTTTTCTAGCCCTGATTAGTAGTAGAGTCTGCACAATATACCAAACTGTGTCCGTGTGTGTAAGGGAGTGAATTTATTGTGCTTATTTTCAGAACTGGCATAAATTAAGATATTACTCAAGTCAAACTATGGTTTACAGTTATTATTATAAAGCCATGTAAAATCAGGAACTTATTCACTATTACCACACTGGCTACCTAATTTACACCTTTGAATCCTAACAGTTTAATTGTGAGTGGTGAACATGGGATTTGCATAGCCTTTTTGAAGAGACACCAAGTACTTCTGAAGACTTTGTCACTAACTCAAGTAGTCTATTCAGGGATCTCCTGCAAAAAAATCCTCAAATAAAACGTCTTACAATATCTATCCTATACTGGTGTGTTCTTTGTATGCTTACAAAAAGTGCTATCCATCTCTATGACGGTATTTCATTTAGCCCCCATGGCTGTAATCAGTGGATCACTTGAGAACCTCAAACCCCACTACTCCAGAAAAGGTGACAGAGGAAATACCAATTCCCTTTTACGTCAATAGGATTTTTGCAATTTGGGGACTGCACTGAGAAAAGCGGAAAGTATGACCCAATTATACCTTAAAGGCTCAGAAACCAACACACAAGGAGAAGGAAATCACACAGGTAAAAAAAAAAAAAATTAAAAGTTTGGAGTGGGTTTATTTTTTGTTTCTTTACTTTTTATTTAATATAACTTTTTGATCATCCCAATTTCTATTGCTTGACAGCATGGGTAGAAGAAAGACATTTGTGCCCTATAAATGCAGCTTCACAAAAACAAAAATTGCATATGAACTCATATTTCCTAAAAGTTGTCAGGTAGCTCAGTTTGATGTCTTTCTGGCAACATGTTTCAGTCCTGGGCAACTCACTTAAGGTGGCCCTGCTTGAGCAGGGGGCAGCTGTGCAAGCTGACCTCCAGAGGTCCCTTCCAACATCAACCATACTGCCATATTGTGAAACACTGAGTCAGATAAATGCTAACAAATCTATAGCAGAACAAATCTCCATCACTACCTCAACTAGATGGGTTTTTTTGTGCCTGCTTTTTCTTCCACAAGTTGGCCGTTATAGTTTACCTTTCTCACTTTGTAGTTACTTAAAAGCCACCTGCAGTCCTTACTTAAGCAAGGCCCCAGTAAAGAAACTTTTTTGGACTCATTCTTTACCAGGAAGCCTTATATTTTGGAAATGGTAAAGCTGTAATGAGCAGGAAAAACATTTCTGTGTATCAGAAAGGAAAAAAAAAAAGATTTTGATAGCAGCATCCATTATAAGACTTTTTTTTCCTACTATCGCTATAGTGACTTTAATGTGAGCTACTGCTATCCAATTCACAAGAGTTCCTCTCAACTTATCTCCATATGACAGAAAGCAGAGTTTGACCCTCAGGCTTATTTTTTACAGGACAATTCCCCATGACATACTCATTTAATTATTTTGGTTCCTAGTCAAACATTCTAAGTATTAACGAAAAAAACCCAACCAACAGCCCTAAACCTTAACTATTCACTATCTAATCAAATTACAAATTTTAAAAATATATTGCAGAGTGGTAATAGCTATCAGGATACACAGACCAAGGAAATCACAGGGCATTTCCTTGTGTCTGACAGGTTTAGAAGCAAACTAACACAGTTTTGTAGACCTCTTTTTGCACAGGAGATAAGAAATGGAATATTGGAGGGGAAAAAATCTGCACTCATTTAAAATAAGTTCATTAGCTCTGAAATAACTGGCTAAGAAACAGGAAACACAGATACCACACCAAAAGGACAAATGGAAAGAGACAAGCGTGAACTTTAAATGTTACGGTTCTGAAGAGTTATTCACTGTATTAGCAAAGCACACAAACAATCTGGGACTGGCAGGGTTGCCTTACATACAGCACATAAATCTTTATTATGAGGCAGATGTTTCTGACAGCACCACAGCACACAGGCTGTTGCAAGATATGTTTCAAAAGAAGGAACCTCACCATGTGTGGAAAAGATGGGTTTGCCAGCACAGCACCTGATGTAGTTAAAAAAAATAAATTGAGCAAGTGCTGTAGTGTGTGCCATCGGCAAAAGCCTCGCAGGTAATGGGGGGGGGGGGGGTGTGAAGAAAGCAAGTTCAAAAGTGGAGACTGCTGTGGTGTGCAAGAATCTAAAAAAAGACCTTTGCATTTGCCATTCAATATTCATTTAATGTACGTGGGACAGCACGTTAATATTCCTCTCCTGGATAAACGATAGCACCAAATGAAAGATAGGTGGGGTAATGGGGATAGGAACATACAGAACACCACCCTCTGGGTACCCACAGGATCATCACCTGGCTAACAAACTGAATAACCAACAAAATGTTCACGCACAAGGATGCCATTGGGAGAGCAATGGGACAGCGAGAGTGGGGGAGAAGCACTGCTGCTGATAGGATTCAGAGGAGTTGTGAAGATTTAGGGCACGCTCATGCAGGTGTTCTGATGGCTTAATGGTGTTTTCTTGTGATTTGCACTTGTCTTTAATTAAACCGACTGCTCAGTCCAATATCACGCTGGCCTCTGTTTAGAAGGCATGCTGTGACACTGTGGTGGCCTTTCTTGCTTTGCTAGTTTGGGAATATCTCCTACATCTGCCCGAGGCGCTTTTCTTTTTGGTTTTATGCTGGAGCCTCTCCCAGGCCTCTGTATTACCGCCACAGCAAAGCTATATAAGCATTACTGTTTCTTTGCTTTACCTTGCAAGTCCAAACTCTGTTACAACCTGCAGTACAAATGACTGTTTTGATGATGGAGGCATGGGAACTTATTCTGAGAGCTTGAGAATTTACAGAAGTAAATATCACGGTTGCCAAAAGGCCACAATTAAATGATGAAGGGCAGAATTCCAGCCCTAGAGGTGACATTATTTGACGAAATTCTCTCAGAATAACAGTTTTCAAGAATGAAGGATCAGAATTTCAGCCTTCAAATAGGCTTTACATATTTAGGGGCTGATGGATGCTAAAATGCAGTTTCAAAAAGCCAGAGTGGGAATTTAAATACAGATAATTGTTAAAGTACAGTACAGTTCTATTACCACAACTTAATACTTAAAACCACTCAAGATGGCATTTCAAGCATTTGAAGGTAAATGCCTCATTAACAGATTGCTGCTTTTATAGTATGAGTCACTAAGAACTTCTGTTATGATTATAAAAGCACATTGAAAGGCATAAAAAAAAAAATCAACCCTGTACAAGACAGTTCCTTCAAGGTGCTGCCTTCTCTGGGGCACAGGGAGGAGGGCGAACCCTCAAATTCTACATTTTTCCGGGTTAACGACTGTATATTCTGTAACATTATCTTAAGAACAGCATCAGGACTCTAAACATGTTCTGTATTTATTACTAAGCAACAAGGATGTGAAAAGTCATGAGTTATTTTGACAGGCCTTCTCTCCCTCTAATTAAGCTGGCACCAGTAGTGTTCCCCATTATGAAAACAACGGTGAAGCTGAAGGCTGGAGGATGAATAGGATCAATCTACACTGAATTTCTTCCATGACAAGTTATTCTGTGTGGACCAAGCAGAGGGCCAGATCCTGATGGCTTTCAGAGTATTTAAAAAACCCTAATCTAATGTTGAGGTGTCATACCACAACTCACTAGATCTTCCCAAAGCTTGATTCCAGAGACTCATCCTGTTTTAATTATGGATGCAAAAACATTGTACATCTTGTCTCCCTGGGAGTCCACCTGATTACAGGCTTCAATATTTGGCCCAGTAGTTTGGGACCTGCTTCTCCTGCTCCCACTCTCCTGGACTGGATTTGGTTCTTGATATTCAGGATGTCTATTGAGACTGGACAGCTTGCACAGCACCCATTTATTTCCAGCTAGTAGAGGCTTGCAGCATAGTTTATTACAGAATTCATTCACATTTTAAGGATGTGGCATACTCCGCAAGTGGCTGAAAATCACAACAGCTTGATTAACAGGCACTTTCCTGCTACAGCTCTCTGCCTGGGTAACCTCCCATCTTCCCAAACAGAACAGGTGATGGTAATGTTCTAGGTTTATCAAAACTTCTATTAAACAGCAGTATGATTGTAAAGATTAAAAAAAAATAGAGAAATACCATAGTTCAGCATTAATCAGAGGACATCTAATATTTCATTACAGTATAGAACAGCTGTGAAGTACATGTCCACCTTAATTATAAACAATGTAGTTTTGATAAATTACATTACGTAAAAATTTAATATGAGCTATTAGAACTGGTTCATTAACCCTAACATCTCATTCACAAGGTAAGTCACTTCCATGGGTCCAGTATATGTCTCACACTGATCAAAGAAAGAATGAAGCCAGTATTTAAGGGTCATATTCAGCTCAGCCTCAAGTGTATAAAATATTTTCTTTCATGTAAAACAGGCATGTAACTAAAATAAGAGAATGCCTGCTCAGAAAAAAGGTTGTCCTAATTCAAGTATCATTAAAATCAATAAAATAAACATTTAAAAGACTGAGAGAAAAATAGTCAGCCTCTTCCATATGAGCATCAAGCAGTGAAATGACAAATGTGGACAACCTCAAATGATGCACTTAGCAGAACAGTGGGAATTTTATGTTTGAAACAAATGCCTATAGCATAATATTAAGTTATTGCTAAAATCCCTAACAGTTATTAGCACACATACACCCTGACACACACCACACACACTTATTGCAAGTTCCCCATTCTTTCTCAAATGTGAAGGGATTCCCCTGCTCAGCATGCAGGGATGTGCTGTCCAGCTCTGGTCTGCAGCAGGAAAGGCCAAGCAAGGACCTAAAGCCTAAAACCTCAGCATCACAGCAATGACTACAAGGGCACTGGGCTCTTGAATCCTAAATATAATTACTATCGCACTGTCCATAGCTGGGACAGAGTTAACTTTCTTCACAGTGGCTGGTGTGAGGCTGTGTTCGGGTTTGTGCTGAGGAGAAGCTGATCACACACTGATGGGCAGAGCTGCTGCCAGGACAGTCAAGGACCTTCCAGCTTCTCTGCTGTGCCAGTGCCTGCACAGTGACTAGCCCAGGATTCAACCTCGGGTTTAGGACTGAGACCCCAATTGGCCGATGACCTATTCCATATCATGCACAGCATGGCCAGTATATAGATGAGGCTCTGTCTGGAAGTACCCTCTCTTGCTCCAGGTTGTCTCCCTCTGGGTCACCCCTTCTCAGGGTCATGAAGAGGGGAAAGAGGTAACTACAATAGGAAACAGAGGAATGGAGTAGACTGCATAGTCTTATGAAGAAAAGTAATGCTAGACTCCAAGGAAAAAAATATAAAACCAGAAATAATGGTGTTCACATAGGTTTTCCTACATCATGTGGCTCATAAAAGCAATTCTGCTCTCATGAGATCACTACTCTGTACACATATGATAATCTAGGATAGCACAAGGTGCTTAAATGCAGATGCAATACCACACGGCAAAACACTCACCAGATAACTATCCTGTATTACAGCAGGGGAAAAAAACCCCAAACCATGCTTCAAACTCTCTTCCAAACATGGCATTGTTTTGACCGAGACTTTACAAAAAAAATAAGATACATGTGTTCAGGTACACAGCTGCAACTACTACCATACACCTAACTAAAAAAGAGCTATTACCAAGTGCATGTGGCAGATGTCCCATGTTTCCCATCAGCAAACAACTGCTTAAGGAAATTAAGTCATTTACACTGAGCAACCACGAATACTTTATTCGGTCAAGGGCAAAGGCATACTTTTCTGCATGATTCAAAGGCTGTAACATTTGGCATCTCAAGGAAGTCTTGGCACTTCAGCCTAGGGTAAAAAAAAGTCTAGAAACTATTCCTCATTGAAACTGCTGATATTCAGTGAATGCCATTTCACTGACATGTCTGTAGGATCTTGTACCAAAGTTCAGATTCTGAAGAGATAGTGACACTGGCACAGTGCACAGTGTAGATGTTATCTACAACAAGATCACTCAACAGGAACCTAATGAGAACTTCTTCTCAGCTTGTGATTCAAATCACCCTTACACAGAGGAGACAGAATAGCACAGATTGTGTATCATAGCTACAAAAGCCTTGTAGGTTATTCAAAGTACATACTGTACATTATGTCTCCTGCTGATGCAGTTCCCCCCTAGATTATAAGGAAACCCCGTAATACAAATAACATCTTAGTATTGCCCAAAGTTCTTTACGCATCTCAAAGGCAGCAGAAAATCTTCTGACTCGACAGGATTATAACTACTCACATATTCACAAAGTAAGAAGAAAACCAAATATTACAAGGATCATAACTCATGATGCTCTTAAAAGAAAAAATTAGTCATAACTGAAGATGTAAGTATCAGCATAAAGTTCGTAATAAGTATGTTACACCCTCAGAATGTATGAAAATGTCTAAATACAACCATTATATACCTTAAGCATTCCACCTTCTCAATTCTGCTGAGCCCTGCCACTCAGGCTTTTTATATAAAAACGTACACGAATGCATGTGTGGGCTGTGGTACAGACATACTTGTCACACAGGTGATGATCTCAACCAAATGAAAACCCTTTTCATTTACCAAGCATGCTTCCCCTACATTTCCTCCACCTATCTACAGACAATAAAATGAATGAATCAGATTGAACTGATATCTATAATATGAACAGTTCTGCAAAAAGCTCTGAATTATGAGGAATATACAGAATAGAAGGTGGCACATACACACTTTTTTTCCTCCAATTTGGGATTCCCTAACACACTGCCTTGATTCCAGACTTCTGTTTATATCACATTTCACTGTCTTAAGTTCCCCATACATTTCAGTATATCTTTAGACAGATGACAGGCAAATATACATGACAATGGTGACATGACCAGCTTCATATGGAAAAAAGCAGACTTCCCATTTTAAGTACTATTTGAGCTCTTTGAGTATTAAAAAAAAAAAAAAACACAAAACAACCAACAAAAAACCCTCCCTCATTTTCTGATCAACTTTTCTCATGTATGCTGCTCAGAATAAGATTTTAAAAGTTGGACAATTCAGTTAGGCAGGACTTTATAAGATGTAACACCATGAAAAATTATATTTATTTTTCGAAGCTGTTCTTTTTTAACCTAGTCTTAAATTCAAATATCATATGGAAAGATGAGTTGGTTTTAAAATCCACTATTCTATAATGAGCTAGAGTACAGACACTTCACTTTGTGAAGGTTAACAAACATTTGGGTAGTTGAGGTCATCCCTCTGTGTTTTAAAATTGCATCTCACAAAAAAAGCTCCAAAACCAGCATGACTTGTTCACATTCCAATAAAATAAAATTTAAAAAAAGAGGCAGCTTAGATTAAGCTCCTCATCACTGTCCTCAGACTGCAAAATTGTCATTATGTTCTAACTGTATTTTTAAAAACTACTTCACTGAGAGTTCCCTAAAGCTCCAAGATTGCAGTCCTGGCGAGATCCAAGTCCTAGTGTGTTTTTACCATTGTCTTTCCCTCTCCGTAAAGCAGTGTGGTTGACCAGTCAAGCTCCAGCCCTCCTTCCAGCTGCAACCTTTCCAAAAAGCACTTTCTCCAATTCCAAGCCCCACAAAATTATATAGGTAAAAAAATTTTACAGGTATTTTAGCAGGTACTTTTTATAGACACAGGTACACTCAAGTGGATATACATTGTCCTAAGATTTCCAATCGATTAAAGAAATTAAATGCCCCCATCCACCCCATTCATGCCCTAGTCCCCCATTTGACAGACTTTACTCCATACCACGACACCTGTACGGTAGCCTTGTTACAAGATTTTTCCCAACCAGCCCATTCATCTCCAAGCCATTAACTCTTCTGACATTTGTGCCTCCAAGCACCTGCAGGCAGCGAGGACGAGAGGTCTCTGCTGAACAGAATAAACACACCCAGCTGCCTGGAGCTAGGGAACAACTCATCATTTGCAAGTGTGAGCAGAGATGTGACAAGAACCCTCGCTCAGCCAGAGAAATAAGCCACATGGTGATTATTCAATATCACACGGCAACTCATATGCTCTTCCCAACCGGGCACATGCACAGAATTAACAGCCAGCACAGAATTTATGAATTATTGAGTATGCAAGAATGAATATTCTTTCCTCTCCATCATATGCAGCTAAAAACGCTTTGGAAACCAGAAGCCATAAAGTGATAATTTATTGTCAAAATGCAAGTCTTCAGAATATCTATGGGGCCTCTCCATAAATGTGCATAAAACTATCAAGGCTCAGGCTTACAGCATGGTATAATCATGTTGAACAGCGTTTCAGCAGTTCTCCAGATTCTCTGGTATTCTGGCTATTGTCCAAGCAGTAATTAATAGAGTCAACACATTCCCAGTATTTGATGTTGTTTCTTAACCGCACCAAATTGTCTCCTCTGAGAGTACTGAAACGCAGAAGACATGAAATCTCTTTGGATGCTTTCAGATGTGGAACTTACACAATATTTGCTGTGGATAATATAATCTCATCAGCCCTTATTCAGGCTGGATAATAACAATCTATTTTCTGTCAGAACAAGGAATTTTTTTTTTAATAAAAAAGCCATCTCCTCCAGTTATGAAAAGAGTGAGCTACTTCTCCAAAGCTTTATTTTACAGCAGTATCCAAACAATGTAAATAACACACTGGAAGCACCATGATGCAATATGAGCTTCATATAACCCAGTTACCTACCATCAAATCAGTGCAGAAGAAAAAAAAATCTGCCGCTTGCATGGTGCTTACAAAACAGCTGAGGCACAGAGTCCTGTGTTCATTTCTGTAAGATCTACACAGGATTGTCTGTCTCCATGCTTCACCTCCAGCTTGCAAGTCCACAGCTGCAAGGGTCATTCAATCCGTTATACCCCCACAAAGTTCTGCCCACTGAGCCTGCCCACAAGGATGCCAGCTCATGCCTGGAAAACAGCCTCGCTTGCTCCTTCCAACCATGCGAGAAACCCCAGCTTTACGAGTGCTCGGATAAAGCTTTGACTGGTGACGACGACGTCAGTATCCTCTCCAGAAGCGCCTGTGCAAGCGTTTCCAATGCTACCCACCCCTGCGATGCACAGCCACGCAACCGAGCAAGGTGCTATCAGATATTAATGGGATATTCTCACATCATCAAGTCAACCAGGAGAAGGCAACGCTGCAAGAAAAGATCTGGAGGAGTTGGTGAGCTACAGAGGTGAAGCAGATGTGAAGGGAAAAGGAACAACTGTGAAGAGAGAGGATTACCTCAAAAGCATTCAGATATGATTGTGTTTTCTTTGAGAGAAGACTATTTTTTTCTCTCCTTTACAGCTCAGAAATGAATACAGGTTTGCTGTATACCCAGCTTGTTCTTATTCACACCCAAACATAGCTCTCATGTAGAAATAAGTATTACCAGACCCTTTGCACCTTGAGTATCAGTTTTACCAAGCTGCTGTAATTCTCTTGACTTCTGAAAATCAGACTGCTAGTGCACGCTTTAGTCAAACCTTTAAAAACATTGATGTCTGAGCATTGTTTTACAGATACCATTGTTTTACAGATAGCCCATGAAAAGAATCTAAAATAAGTTGTCTGTGATCTTAAATTTACTTTGCCCACATGGAAGATTTTTAGGGCTCAGTGAAGTAACAAATACCAATGTGCTTGACTTACGTTTTGATCTTGAAAAATGAGGCAGTCCTTCTAGCCTTCCACAGGAGAAGGATAATAATATAAACAGAAAAAAAAAAAAACTCTCCAACCAAGTAAATCACCTAACTACTGGATAAGTAAATGAAATAAATGTTCTTATTTCTCTTACTAATTGAATACAGGAAGTACACAATTTTCACATGGGGCTTTCCTTCTCCAACACCAGATACCAAAACTTCATTACCCATTTGTAATTACTTTCTCTTTGTTATATAGTTTATAAGTAAAGAGGGAGAGGAAGGCTACAGTTCCATGATGGTTAATACATACATGGCACTTGTAAGAACAAGTGATGCTGATTAAGCAAGGACACATGACTGCATCTTTGCTGAATTAGCCAAGGAACTTCGTCTCAAGCTTTTGCTAGCTATACTGGTTCATGGAAGAGAGCATAAAGCATGCCAGCAGAAGTTTCATCTATCGGGAATTTTGCAGAGCATTTCTTGCAAGAGACAAATTGGGTTGGTTTCTCCTTAAGCACCTTTATATCCTTCAACAACCTCACAATTCAAGCCCTGTCCTCCCCTCCCACCCAAGATAGCCATAAATAGCATTCACTCTTGCTACAAAAAAAAAAAAAATTAAATACACCACACAGTCATGATACAAACCAGCTCTTGTGAAAGGGAACAAGGAAAAAGAGTAGGGCTACTTACATTCTTGTATTGCTGGTCTTGTTTATAATTACAGATTTTCCAGTCTGATCCACATTGTGATCCATTCCAAAGTAAGCTGCCACTCTGTGCACTAACATCCTCTGATACGATGACATCTGAGGGAACTTTTTATAGTGATTACTGGAGAAAAAACAAAACAAGTCACACTGATAATTACATTTCCCTCTGAGCTATAATTAAATTAAAATAACAATACATTAGATTTCCATCCACTGAATTACCAAACTGAAAACTTCTCCTTTGTGCATTTACATAGAAATGCCTGCTACAAGAGAGACCAGTGACAAGTGGCGTTCCACAGGGGTCGGTACTGGGACCAGTGTTGTTTAACATCTTTGTTGGAGACATGGACAGTGGGATGAAGTGCACCCTCAGCAAGTTTGCTGATGACACCAAGCTGTGTGGTGTGGTGGACATGCTGGAGGGAAGGGATGCCATCCAGAGGGACCTTGACAGGCTGGAGAGGTGGGCCAATGCAAACCTCATGAAATTTAACAAGGCCAA
>VZTO01010887.1:0-21673 GCA_013400615.1 Syrrhaptes paradoxus
TGTATTACTTCACCAAAGATCCCTATAGTCTGATCCTTCTCAATAATTTCAGCTTGAGAAGCAACAATACAAGTAAGGATTATCAGCAGGAAATGTTAGTCTGTGGATATTCTTAGGGAAGCCATGCTACTTGATATCATCAGGAATTAATTTGATTAGTCATGTAGACAGAAGTGCGGGGGCAATTTGTGCTGAGAGCAATGCTTGTGCAAGCTGATTGACTTCATTGCAATTGCCTCTGGTGGAAAGTTCAGTTTGACCTATTTTCTTAAATTTTCCTTAAAGCCAGATGACTCGGACCTTTCTGGAGACAGGGCAGACAGAGCGTGGTGTATGGCTTGGTCCTTGAGTGCTTGTGACAAGGAATGGAAAGTGGTAGACCTCTGGGATTTCATGATATTCATGTTTATCCCACACACTGTAAAAGAGAGAGAGTTTCAGGATGTCCCAAGTGGCAGATCTAGGAAGACTTGAGTTTTTCTCAAGTGTCTCAAGTTGATCACCCAAGACTTTCGGGCACTGGTGATTAGATTTTTTTTTCTTAGCAGGGTTTCTTTTATTCCCATCTTGAGACGTGCAATTCTTGAGAAAATAGCGAGAGAACCATGGTGGCACCCTGAAAGACGATGACCATGACCTGCTTTACTGAGCTTTCTTTGCATGCTAGAGTCTCCAGAAAAGGCTGTTCAAGTCATTGGTCTGTCACACACAGAAAACTTGATTGGTTCCACAGAGTTTCAAGTTTCTCTGTTCCATGTTGCAAATTTGGGGCTTCTGCTGTGTTTTCTTTGTTATTTCAAGTCAAACATTTGATTTTGTACAAACAATTGTAATGCAGATCTCTGGAACCCTCCTGTTGCCTTCTTTGCTTTGTTTTTCAGACATGTATTTTTACTAGGAGCCAACAAGTGCCCAGTTTCTATATCCATAGGAAGGGGTATAAAACTAACTCATGATGTGGGAGCAGTTCTGCCTGTTGGCCACCCAGAGGTGGCTGGTACTTGACTTTATTTACTGCAAGGGCTTGGACTGCTCCACTGGATCTTCTCTCTCCCGTTTTCATGGCTAGGAGCATTTCTGACATGAATAAGTCACATTCAGTTTTTCCCCCAGGGGCTTGCTAGACACACAGGCATGCACACAGGCATGCCCTGCCTTCTCCCCTCACTGAGCTTTTTTTAGAGTACTGTGGGGGAACATAACCTTGTGAGGAATTAGAGATGCAGCCAGATACCTGACTGTGGGTTTGGTTTTGTGTTATGGGGTTTTGAAAATATTTTTCTGCACCTATATATAAGACAGCTCTGTTTTTGTGGGAGAAAAGCAGAAGGTGCAGAGCTGTTTATTATTTATGAGCAGAAGGAAAAAGATGTTTTAGGCGTGGGAGGGGTAAAAATCCAATGTGTATTGGACTTTTATTCTCTCAGTGTCAAGCAGGCAAGGAAGCTGCTGCATGTTAGGAGTCCCTAGGTCACTAGTGCTATGTGTTTTGGTATATGTTATGATGTGCAGCCACGTGAATCGCTAAATTGACCAGGCAAAATTTGATTCAGGTTCCTCCTTGCTTGCAGTCTCAGAATTGCACTGAGGTTTTTTGGAGCTATTTTTTGTTATCTTCAAGATCACAGCTATATCTAAACCGAGGATGGAGTTCTGCTGAGTCCCAGTTCATGCCTCTGCTCTAGGCTGTGTCTATCAGCAAGGTAGAAATGGTGATGGTTTCCATTCCTCTGCAAAGCCAGTAATGCAGGATCTGCAAAGTGCTCCAAACAGAATCACTAAAACCCCAGGGTATGCCACATCTAAATTAGATACAAAAATTCAGAGTGGATTTTCTAAGATGGGAGCTAATGACCTTGTTAGGACTGTAGTGACTAGTGGCTCTGGTGCTAGGCCTTGCAGTGACTTTGCTAGAGCTAGAGCTTAATTTATAATTTCAGATTGTCTCTCTTTTTGAGTGTCATCTAATGCTAATGGGTGCTTGCTCACCTGTTTTATACATCCGGACTCCACATTGGTTCATTCCTGGTGTTTTCCCTTAGCTTCATCAGGCCTTTGGGCATTAATGACACACATGTTTGGGCATTCAAATGGCAGCTCAGCAACTTTCCGTCTGTCCTGCTGGGTAGGATGACATCTTGCTTTTTATCCTTAGAAGTCCGTTACCATCAGCAGTTCTTCACACTTGCAGCAAACAGGTGTTTCTAAGCTTAAGTGTTTTTCGTGTGTAACCTTTTCTGTTCATTTTTATCACACCATATGGTATCCCAGTGAAATAAAGCAGGGCTTCTCCTAAATAGGGGAGAACTCCATCATGGCAAAGTGTGTGCATAGGATATGGAGAGCCCTGCAAGTAGAGCAGGAATGAGCCGTGTGATGCTTCAGCAGCATTGTTCAACATAGGAAGGACAAGA
Organism: Syrrhaptes paradoxus; assembly: GCA_013400615.1. Taxonomy (NCBI): domain Eukaryota; kingdom Metazoa; phylum Chordata; class Aves; order Pterocliformes; family Pteroclidae; genus Syrrhaptes; species Syrrhaptes paradoxus. The sequence continues at coordinate 2,415 of VZTO01010887.1, forward strand.
AAGGGCGTTTTTCGTTCTTCTCCCTTCAGTTTGCTTTCATTTGTGTGGCACTCATCACCTGGCTCTCTTGGGCTCGTGACTGCAAGGAGTAGCTGGGATTGTTGCTTAAGAATATGTTTATAGCTGCAGAACTAAAAAGGTCATCTTCTATTTTGGCCTGCAGGAGTCTCAGGCTGATTCTTCCTCCTCCTTGCTCTCCCAGTTTTGCTGATGTGCCACTCAGTAAGCAGAAATAACAGAAATACTGTCAGCCTAGCACCCTGGAGCCCCTGCCGTGGACCCAGAGTCCTGCTGCACTAATTGCCTGGGTAACTGAAAATACTTGGGTATCCGGGTTTGAGGTGTGGCTTGCAAGCACAAGTATTCTCCACGTCGCAACAAACTCCTTTGGCAAATGTCAGCTGTCTCAAGGTGGGTTTGGAGTGTGGTTTTTTTTGGCAGTGAGTAGAAGATGCTACCAAACAGGGTACTGTGTTAGTGGTTGATTCCTCTGTTGTAGTCAGTGGATCTAATTGTACATATTTTCCTCTTCGCTCCAAGTTGATCAGTTTGTTTCAGTATGTGTAATACAACATCAATGTATGCATTCATCACCAGAGCAGCTGTTAATTAGTTAATTTATCTTTTATCTCTTTTTTTATTCTCACGAGGATTCATAGTACAGTGGGCAGAGGAAATAGGAAGGAAGGGAAAATATTTAGAAAAAATTGTCAAGCACAGGGGCATCACTGCCTAAATAGACTGCAAAGCAAATGAATCACGGTGTTTTGATTGGAAAGATTAAACTGCTGAGAAGTGGCGATGCTGCCTTGGTAGACTTGCATTTGTCTAGCATTTTCAGCAGGACAGTGCCATTCTGTTAGCCACAGCTTCTTCAGGGAAACGTTACAGCTCTCCAAGATAACGTTCATATTGAAGGAACGTGGCTGAGATGCTTCCACATGATTTCTGGTGCCCAGCTATTTGTACTGGAAACAGAAGGAAGTCTGCCCACATAGAAAACTCCACGTTGTTCAGCCATGGGGGAGGGCAGACTTCAGGGGTATCCTGACTAGCACTGGGCATTTGCACAGTGCCACAGCTTAGAGAAAGAAGTAAGAGGAAGTATCTTCTGTGGTGTGGAGGATGCAGTCAAAAGCTTGCCTGCTTCTTTGACTGCTTGGTTCCAGCATCCCTTTTTGCTTTCACAGTGATTAAGGGCACAGTGACCCAAAAAAGACTCTCAGCCAGGTCATTTGGAATGGGGGAGACATGGTCCAGGGGAAAAAATTGAAAGATGGGGTGGAGCCTCAAAAGATTTTGAGGCAGAGATGAGCTCATACCTCAGTAGTCATCTTTGTAAGTGGGGTGCTGCTTTCATCTCTTCTTTATGGAGCATGGAAATGGCACTCTCCTTAATGGCAAAGGCTGCGGTGGGAGGAACCAAAGGTACAAATTATTTCCCAAGTGAATGTGGGCTGGGAATAGGATGCAAGTTTTTTGATTCACTGTCAAATAACCACATCTCTGACATTCTTTTAATTGATTTTGTTGTCCAGTATGCAAAAAAAATATGCCAGGGTTGCAGCCACATATTGAGGTAGCAAAAGAGTTTGTTTTTTTTTTTGACTTATCTTTAAAAACAAGGCAAAGCAGGAATATTGTAGTACATTCATTTTACATTATTTGTCCTGGAACTGATTAGCAGTGGCAGCTTTCACCATAATTAAACATATTTTGGTTTTATGAGCTGTGGCAAATTCAAATTCTCTATAAGGTGGCTCTCAGGAATGAAGGCAATTTGCATGTTATAGCGAAGCGCATGTTACAAGAGACATACTAGCAGATGGCTTCAGGGCTTGTTTGCATTCAGAATACATAGCACCTGCAAGCAAAAATGTGCTGGGCTTTCTCCATGATAATTTGGGCTTCTTATCTACACCGAATCAAATGTCCCCAAAAATGTCAAAGCAGCTGGGCTTCTGCAGTGTCCTGGGATCTGCTTGCAAAAACTGTTCATTCCCATAATGTTTGGTGGCTCTTTTGTAGTATAGAGTACACATGAAGATGTATGGAGTCACTAAGTGCTTTACACTTACCTGCAGGAATTGTTACATGGGTAGTCTCCCTTCTAGTCTCTGCCCAAGAAAGGGTTGCTCGTGTCCCGCTCTAGAAGTTGTTTGGGTTTGGGAGATAATAACACTAAAATATGCGGGGTTTGGATGCCAAGTCTATTTCCAGATCTGAGTTGAATTTCACGGTTTTAGAATAAAAAGAGTTGGAAGAGGAGGGATAAACATACTTGAAACAAAATCCAATGAAACAGAAAGCTTAAGTTTGGACTGAGTGAACTGTTCAGACTAAGCCTGACAGAAAATGTTTTTCCTGTTTCCCCTCTCATTTTGCTATAAATAGTAAATCTAAGTATTTGAACAGTTTGTGTAAGTGTTCCTTCTCTATCATATACAAACACCTTCAGAGCACCTTGCGATATGATTTCATAAAATTTGTCTGAAAATCAGAAAGATCAATATCACTGTTCTAGAGCCAAGGAGCTGAGATATCAAGATGTTGTAAGTAATTTGTCTAAGGTCACAGAGGGAGGCTGCGAAAGACTGATGACCCGACCCAGTTTTTCATGTCCAAGTCCTACCTGATTCCTTAACTACAGGACCATTTGCCTTACAAGACCAGCTCTGTTGGTCATCAGCTCTGCTGAATATCTTATGCTGGTTTCCTTTCCTAAAATAGGTGAGGCACAACACCCCAGTACTGCCCCGAGACAGTGAATACGGTATTCCAGTTTTGAGTTCACTGTGAATTTCATTAACATTTGTACTTCCAAAATTCAGGGAAGTCCACATTTGAATGTGCTTTAATTTCCTGACCCATTTCTGTAATGCAGCAGTGCCAGGTAGCAGTGACAGACAGCACTGAACTCTAAGCAAAGGTGAATTATGGTCAAATCTTCCACTTACCTAATTATTTTCTGAATCAAAGCTGAAACGAAGGTGTTCTCAAAGGCAATGATTAAGTTAGAGAAATCCACTGAGAGTGTCTTAACTACTGGGCAACTGGGAGGGGTTTGACCTGTTCTGAGCTTTCTGTTTCCAAGCATGCAAGGTAGCAAACGTGGTCTGAGCATCAGGCATTCAAAAAGACAGCTTTTCAGTGTATTAACTGGTAACTACATGATACACAAATTTGGGGAATTCACCTGCTTGTTCCTGAATAATTCTGCATTCCCTATTCTCCTAACGCTTATATGAAACAGGTGAGAATTTTAGATGAGCAACACATGCAAAATCAAGTCCTTTGGGGCAACGCTTAACCTGAGGTGACCAACTCCATTCAACATAAACCTATATAAACAGCCCAGTGTGCAGGATGCTTTGCGTGGCTTAGTGAATGGCATAATTCTGCTGAGAGCGTGCTTCAGCCCGTATTTCCATGAGATTTGATAGCACCTAGTCTGATTTGTGAACGCTGCTAAGGAAAGCAAAGACTTGCAATTTTTGCCGTGACATCTCAAGGTTTCAAGTCCCGGGAGCGCCAGGTGAGAAGTCAGACCTGCATCAGAATGACGCAGAACAAGTAGGTCAGCAGTTTCCTTGCATGCATCTTGTGTGTGTGTCTGTGTGTGCGTGCATGCATTTGAGAAAATGGAAAATCATGGCACTGAATCCTTGAGTTTCTGCTCCATCTTTAGGCAAAAGTCGCACTGACTGTTTCTTGTGCTGTTGAAGAGAATTGGGGCCGGTTTGGCCTCTTATTGCAGTAAAACATGTGGCAACAATATGTGGAAACGGTAAAGAATTGCAGAATGAGTGGATTTCTTCTAACAGCAAGCAAGGGCTTGGCTAAAAATACGGAGAATGGTGTTATTCTTTGCCATGTTTCATCTGCCCCAATTGCACTCTCTCTCTGCTTAGTGCCTGCCAACCTGATAGCTTGCTGAAGATTTAAAGAGCAACACTCACGTTCCTATAATAGCTACCAGAACAGCTGAGGTTATAATCTTCAGGCTTTCCTTCCCCAATCCAGCAAGAAGCCAGCACCCTCACACCCCTTTCTCTGGGTCACAGGCACTGTCCTGAGCTGCTGCTTGGGCTATTTACTGTGCTGTGAAAACAGACGGCACATTTTGGGGTCAGTGGGGCAAGTGAGGGATTGATCGAGCATCTGGCCAGAGATTATCATCCCCTTCAGGCTGGGGGAGCTTTGGAAGCTCGCTGCTTGGGCTGCGGGCATCGGGGCTGCTCTCTAGAGCAGCTGCAACTTGGGCAGGAGGAACAAGGGAGGGGGTATTCATCCCCCAGATCAGCAGTCTGGACAAATTCAAAGCGTCTGCGCTTTTCCAGGAGCCTCTGGTCAGCAGCCTTGGCCTAGGAGGAGCGTCCCGCTGCAGGGCTGAAGTCACCAGATGGTGACTGGCCTTGTGAGCCCCCCTGGGGCCAGGGCACCTGAAGCAGAGGGGCCCGAGGCCCCCAGAGCACAGGTGGGAGAAGAGAAGAGGGGGTGCAGCCCCCAGCCAGCCCGCTGGCAGTCTGCCCTTTGTGTGTGGAAATGTTAATTACGGCGGGACAGGCCGCTGTGCAGCCCCAGTGCCCAGGGAAGGTGGCCGGGCTGGGGCATGGCCACATGTCCTGTCAGGTGGGGACCGCGCTGCTGGTGGCTGTTCCCGCCGTCCCCGCCTGCTCCTAAGGGTGGGGGGCTCCCAAGGGTGTTGGGGGCTCCCCAGAACTAGGGGTGGGAGCAAAGGGAGGCTCTGCGCTCCTGGGTTGTGTGTAGGCAGCAAGGTAGCCAAAACGGGACCGAGGTCGCCTTTGCCGCCAAAAACACCCAGTGCTTGGGGCTGGTGGCAGGCGGGGGGGGTTAGCTGAGCACCCTCCAGGCCAGCCCCGAGGGCTGGGTGAGGAGCAGGGTCGCGGAGGGCAGCAAGGCTCCGGCAGCGCTTTGGCTGCTCTGCCTCCCGCCTCCCCCCGCCTCCCCTTCACCCCCCGCCTCCCCTTCACCCCCGCGGTGTGTGTGGCGGCGGGAGGGGGCGGATGGCGGATCGCTCGCACGCCCGGCAGCCTGGGATGCTCGATCGTCTTTCTTCTGGCTGCGGGCAGGGCTGGGTTTCAGGCGTGAGTGGCGAGAGAGCTAAAAAGAAAGCGTTCTGTCTAGTGAGGATGAAGCCACTGAAGGAGCCCGCCGCCACCGCCACCACAAACAACAATGTCTCTTTTGTGATCCACTGTCACATAGGCAAGGAGATCAAACACATTTGCAGCAACTGCAGTCGCGGGGAGGAAACCCGTGACGGTGAGTGCTGAGGAGCTCTTGTCTGGGGCTGTAGGAGAGAGCCGGGGAGCGCGGGTGCCTGCCTGGGGGTGTGTGTCCCTGTGCGCTCCCCGCCGAGCCTGGGGGGCCGGGGGGTCGGCTGGCCCCTCCGCAGATTCCGGGAAAGAGGAACGAGCTGGGCATCGGGTCAGCGCGTCCATCAGAGGGGTGCCAAGAGGGACAGGTCCCCTTGTTTGCCACAGAAGCTTTGTGCTAACAGTTAAGGCACCAACTCTTTTTTTTTTCTTTCCTCCCCGCCCCCCCCCCGTTGCTATAAAAATTGGTGTGTGTATCGATTGTGTTTTGTTCCCGTTGGCGTGAATTTTAGACCGGGGTTTTTCTGCCTTGATACATCAACTTTTTTCCTTGTCGTGCTGCGGTAGAGTTTGCTTGACTCAGCTTGGTATCTGGAAGGACTGGTTTACCTGGAATCCAGCTATCCTGTGATTTTCGCTGTGCTGTCAAATGCATGGGGAAAATTGTATTTTTATTGGAATTAATAGTGCTCTTCATCAGACAACTATTCTCATCCCTTCCCCCTCTCCTTTTGGGACTGAGCAAAACCTCCTGAGGGTATTCAGAGAGTGACAGTGTAATCAATCACAGGTGTTGCTACAGGTAAGTATATGCTTTTTATGTTTCTGGGAATGCAAATATTTGAAAGCAACAGTGACAAATTGTTTGGATTTTGCCCAAGTCAGCAATTAGGAGAAGCTGAGAACTAAAAGGAGCATAAAAGCGTTCAGGCAAAAACCAGCCTTACAGATGTTACCCTGCATTCCTGTTCAATGTTGTACTACTTCGTTTTGCTGTGCGGTTTTACATGTTACTTAGCATTGAAGGCAGCCGATTTAGGACTCCCAGTTAACTGATGTTGTATACATTCTCTGAAGGTCAGGGAAAGGGTTTTTTTGTGATAAATGTGAATATGAAATTGTTATCTTTTTCTGATCTGAGGTTCTCAGTAGTTGTTAGCACTTTATTTTTCAGCTTTTGTCGCTGAGGCTGATTATTACTACTACTATTATTGCTTTAATCAACCAAAGCTGGTTTTGTTTGCTCTGTGCAAAAGAATAAAATGTTATGTGGGATATGATGGTCTTTTGTCAACCACAGGTCTGCAGTTTAATGAAGTAGCTGTGGTTTTGGTAATGTCTCTTCAGAATTAGCATCCTGCTAGTGTGATTATAGTTTCCTTTCGTTAAACTGCAGCTAAAGCTGAACGGAATTGTTTTCAGTGTAAAGGGAGAAGATAGCCTGAGAAGCCTGGAAACCCACAGTGGGTTAAGCGCTCTTACTGCTTATGCCACTATAGCAGAGGGAAGAATCTGATGACTGCTATACTAAATGTTGAGTGTTTTCTTTCCTCTTATGTGCTGCTGGTGACAGCAAGCCCCACAGAAGGACTGTGCACGGCAGCAGCAGGTACTTTATGCTATTAGTGATGTTTACTTATCCTTGAAAGCAAATGAAGCCATTTGTTAAAAATATATTTTCCTAGACTGATTAAATTGACCTAAAACTCAATTGCGTCAAGATCTTTTGCTGGGTTTTTTTGCAACCTTGTACTTTAAATTTTAGCACAGTAAGAAAAGAACACTGCTTTCCTCCCCTTTAATGCATGTATGTGTATGCATGGGTGCTTACGAATGTGTAACTCCAGTTACTTGTATTTCTTAACAGACTAATAGGTGTCTGTTTAAGTACTTGGTTTCCTTTTTATGTTTGATTGTTCAGCTTCAAACAGTTAGATACTCTGAGGGGAAGGTATGCTTCTTGACAGGAGATAATCTAGTAACCTTAGGGAGGCAAAGAACAGAGCAAGAGAGGCTTCTGGCCAGCCAGCTTCCAGAGCATCTCATCAGTCCATTCCCACCCCTTCCTTCTGTGGGGCAGGATTTCATTCTGCCCCATGCAAATAAGTTTTATGGTCACCATTTAAAAAAGGTGTTATACTGGTACAACCGTAATCCTTTCTTTCTTACCAGCACAGCTCTGAGTTTCTTTCAGAAAGTGAGGAAGCTGTAGTCCCACCTATGCTGGCTGAGCACACTCACTGGCTTGACTGGTACGTTTTTCAGGACCTAAAAATGCTAGTCTTTCCCTGGTTAATACCTGTTTTAGACCTTTTGGGTTTTAGAGGGAAAGGATGATATAATGAACTGAAATTATGATGTGATTATAATATCAGCAGGACAGATCAGCTAAAAACCTGTGGCCAGCCCAGGTATGGAGAAACCTGTAGGGATCTAGAGATGTCTGTGCATCCTCACAGTTGCATGGCCTAAAGAGCACCCAGAAAGGGGACCACTTTGTATAAAGGAAATGCATGTAACTTTGTAATGTGGACACCACCGCCCTCCTGTTCAAAGCTATATATAGTTTGTAGGTGGTGTTGCAGGCCTGAAACTGTACTAGTGGACCCAGAAGTACTGTGTGGGTCCTGTGACCCGAGCAACTGTTACATTTGTTTGGACTGTGTACAAAGACCAGGATTCAGAACTTACACCATAGACAAGCCAGTGGGGTACGCTGATTTAATGCTGAAATACCCTCCAAATCCAGTTACGAGTCCCGATTCTAGTCATTATCTTACTCTGCGTTCTTTGTACTACTGGACTGGCAGAACTGGAGAAGGAAAAGAGGGAAATTGTTCAAAGACCACTAACTAATCTAGCAAAAGTCATGACTAGGTGAGTAGCAGAAGAGATGATAGCTGTGAAGCTGAAAGAAAATATGGAGGCAGGTGCTGAGTCATATGATATCTTGGAAGGGAGGTCGAAATATGGAGAAAAGTCAGTGAAGGAATTTGGAAATGCAGATTGATTCGCTGAAGTAAGGATAAAGGGAGTTTATGTGGATGCAGCATTTTGATTAGGTAAAAAATAAGAAGTGAGAAACTCAAAGAGAAGCAGGAGGTTACAATAATGCAGATGGAAGTGAGAGATGCTTTAGCCATTGGAATAAAAGGAATTAATATATTTAATGGTAAATTAATTGGAAAATAGAAAACATAGAGAGGGATGTATAAAGCACCAGTACTGAGAGTTTGAGTGACAGAATAGCAGAAATGGTGTTGGAATTGGAGAAGAAGTGGTGAAGCTGTACAGGAAGGAAAAATGAGGTGTGTGGTTTCATCCTATGAAGTTTGAGCACCCATGGGACATCCAGGACAGGATGCCAGAGGTGCAATCAGGCATGGTAGACTGAACCGAGAGGGAGAGGGCAAGTGTCGAAAGATACGAATCACCCCCAGGAACAGAAAAGCAATCCGGGCTGAGCTCTGAATGCTGCTGGAGGAGGGCTGGCAGGGAAACGCTGGGAGAAGGAGGATGGTGAAGCGTTCCATAAGTCCCAAGAAAGGACAGAGAAGAAGTGAGGAGACAAGGTATTTTGTAGGTATTTTGAAAGTGCTGGGAGGATGAAGGGGAATGAAAATACTTTCTGAACTTAAACCTGGGGAAGTAACTGAGAAGCTTGTAGAGCCGAAGGAGCTGAAACTACAAGAGATGCCAGTGTAGTGGGACTGTACAATGCTAAACATCTCCTGGTATGTACAGAGCACTTCTCAATGTACTGAGTTCTGTGGCCTCTGGGAGGGTCGTGGCGGTGCTGGTTCATAGATGACATGACTCATGAGGAAGGGAACAGCAGTTAGAGGAATAAATACAACGATAAGAGATTTGTCTGGGTTTTAAGGTGTTCATACACTGAAAACTGACTGCAAATCTCAGTCTCCAGCAGAAGTCTGAGCCTGGACCTGGAACATGGGTTAGACCCATCTATCTCTACTTTAGTGTGGCTAGAAGGAACTGGAGAGGTTTCAAAGGTACCCAGAAATGACCTAAAATAAAGAATGAGTGGAGCAATTGAAGCATGGGTGGGATGCTCTTGATTGTTATGCAAAGAATCTGACAAGAAAATGTAAGTGGAGAGCAGTTACCTAACAGTGCATTGGAAGAGAGGGACTTCACAGAGAAAAGCGGTTTTTATCAGATGAGAGTTCTTAGCTCAGGGGTTCTCACCTCAGTTCCCACCTCTGCAGAGGATCTCTCAGCATCTTTGGATGTGTCCACCTATTGTATGCTCCTATACTTAAGGGGTTTGCTGTTTAAGCAGAAATGATTCATTATCCTATATATGCATGAAAATTGGCGTAGACTGAGATACTGTTGCTGTTGGAATTGTCACACTTGGTTTTCTGCTGCTGTGCTTTTTCTAGAGCATCCAGATGAATATCTTTTTCAAATGGAAAGGGGTTGTTGGAGGGGTGTAGGGTGGGGGTATGTGTGATTCCCACCTGGAACTGAAGACTCTTTCTGTTATATTTTCCAGCTAGAAACTTTGAGAACATTTACTTTATCATCACATAAGAGATTGTCTCTGAGGTGATTATTTTGCTTCTCACAAAAGTAATTATTATATGAAATAGTTCTTTTCTAGACAAGCTGTAAGCCCTGCAAGAGCTGTGTGTAAAAATAAGTTTTCCTCCACTAATTCTCACATTATTTCACATGGTAGCTTCTCTTCCATAAGTGTCTCTAGAGTGAGTGTGCTATGTGGCTCTGAGGCATTGCAGTCATTTAGAACTGTACCTGCTAAAAATCCTCAAATATTTTGGAGGAGAAAAATTAGACTACACTGAAGAGAAAAGGAGATAAAAAAACCAGGGTGTCTGGTACTGCTGTGAAGTGTGGGAAGCTGAAAAACATGTTTGAAGTTTCGACAGCTAATAGGATTATTCAATGTGTGTCTTTAGTCTCTGAGGGATAGTTACCTTAAAGAAAGAGTTGGGGAGAAAATGCATGAGCTTACATTGCAGAGTGAAATGTATCTCCTTGGCAGTACAGATCATAAAATGAAATTGGTTTATTTTTGTTGGTTGAACTCTGTGGTGTTTGATTTGGGTGAATACAGTGCTACACCAGAGAAAGTTGATGAGGTTGAGCAAAGATATTCCACATCCCAGCAGGCTGCTGGGGAGCCAGGCGGGACACGTTGCTCCCGCCAGCATCGCTTTCTGCTGGTGAAGATATGAGCCCTCAGCATTTAGCAGGCTGAGAATAAACGTGCCCTTCCAGGAAGAAGGTATGATTCTTACTCATTGTAACTTCCAGATGGCGAAATCCCAAGGCAGGCAGGACACAATCATTTACCTTTCCTTTACCAGGGAACAGGGACAGTAGAGCACCCCAGCTCCAGTCAGTGTGTCTTGCACATCAGGAACTAGCAGAAACTCATCAGTTACCTGTGGTTTTGTCCTGAGATCAGGGGGTTACAGGGCTGGACTGTGCTGGGGTGGCTGGGCATGGCCTGCAGGTGGGGAGGAGAGGAGAGAGGCAGAGAGGAGGAAAAAAAAGGTAAACCTGGGCTCTAAGAGAGAGTGTACCTCTGGCTTACATGCAAAAGCTAGCAAATGGGAACAGCTGACCGGAGATACGTGAGGCTTTCCTTAAACACTAGCAGTCGTTTCAGTTGTCTAGTCTGCAGTAAAAGGAAAGGAATGGGGACAGAGAGGAGGGATTACATCTTCTACCTCTATGTCCCAAAATAAAGCTGAAGAAACCACCAAGCCTGGGGCTAGTCATTAACTACTCGTGTATGTCTCTGCAGTGACTGACTCTTATCCTGTTTAAATGTCTGTAGCAAAAACTGCTGGCCACAGCATAAGCCAGTTATGTACCATTCCAGGCGAGGCTGGGCTGGCAATGGGAAGTTCCCAGACAGGCTTGCGCGGGCTGTCACCCAGCAGAGCTCCTGGCTTCCTTTGAAGAGCCCTGGAAAGATGCCTTGTCCAAAATTGCAATATAATTTAAATTATTGACTGAAACTGTAGGAAAAATATTGGTAGTAAGTGAAGTCTTCACTTTGGTAAATTAGATAGTATGGGGGAAAATGGTGTACACAAGATTGGGTCAAGCTTATGCAAGTCCCTTCTTTTCCCGTGAAAACTCCTGTGTCCGTACCGGAGAAAAGTTAGCCACCTTTTCCAATAATTCTGTATATCTGTGTTATTGATTTGAGGATTTTTAAGAACAAAGACAACAAAAATGATGTAATTGGTCACAAAAGCTCAGGACCCTCTCAGTTTTATTACGCAGTGTTGACATAAGGATACTGAAAAGAGGACACCTCAGTTCTTTGGGCCAGCAGACGACTGGCCTGTTTTAGTCCTGTCTACTCTCATTGATTTCTCTCCTTTTCAGTGCTGTAACTCAGTTGTCATTTTTGATAGCATCTTCCGTCCTGCTCTCTATTCTGAGAACCACATTTAAAGCCTTGGGATATGTAAATCTCTTAAATACAAAGACCGAGGCAATACTGAACACGCGATGAAAAATCAGTTCCTCGTGGGGAGTTCAAAAAAGCAGACAAATGCCATCGAGTATGATGAAAGCAATACAGTGTATTTTCTGCACTTGGCAATAATGCTCTGCTCTGAGTATTTGTTGTCATCCTGAGTAGTGTGGCTAGTTTTGATTTTTCTGTATCAAGCTACGTACGTCAGATATACAATAGAGAACTATTTCATAAACCGTGAAAACCCCCAAGTTTTCTGCATGTAAAGGGGGGAGGCAGTGCGCAAAAAAGGGGCAGGATGAGGATGATGGCATAGATCAAGGAAGAGCAGGTTCACTTCTCTCTCTGCTATTGCCATAGCACTTAAGATCACCTGGTATTGACCTGTCTGAACAAGCTTGCCTTTCTGTGCCTTTTTTGCGTCATCCTTATATCCTATTTTAAACTTTGATCCCTGCCCAGGTAGGCAGTTAGTTTCCATTTCTGTGTTTTGTCTTTTCTGAGCACTTCCCTTACTTGCAGAGAGGTGTTTCTCTTAGAGGGTGGTTGACATAGTTGGCCTGTTTCTTTTTTAAAACTCGAGGTTCTTTAAAAGAAAATGAGATTTATGGAAGTACTTCACTTTACATCAGTTACTGGAATTTTGTTCATTAATATCATCACTGCCAGTCAGAGCTAAGCAGCAGAGAAATACTGGGTGTGTAGCAAGGAGATCAGAAGAGATAATCTAATTCAATATTCTGCTCTGTGACCTCTCTCCTTTTTCTTTCTTTTTGCTTCACTTTTTCTTTCTTTTGATTTGCAACCAGTACTGCTTGCATCGGTTTGTGCTATTGTAATACTTTCTGCCTCTGTTTAGAAACAAGAAGTAATATTGTATTGTTAAAAGCATCAGAGTTTGTTTATGGGCTTCTGGACTGATGCGCAAAACCTATCCTTTTGAGTATACTGTTAGATGTGTAACGTTGTCGTTCATTGCTGCTGCCTCAGCAAGAGAGTTTTTTTTTAATTTTTGCATTGTAATAATTTATTTCTTGATCCATTTGAGTGGCTGGCAGTAAATGTATAGCTGTTCCTTTGTATCTCCTAAGATTGTCTTGATTGTGATCAGACAATACTGAATTTGGCTTCCTTTTTTTGTCACCTTGTTCAGCCCCCAATTAGTCACAATGTAATTTCAGGAGCACAGGATAAGTGTGTGTGGTGCCACCTTGCTAACAGCCTGCCAGGATGTCTAAGATGAATTGGATATGTTTGTAGTCTGTTAAATCCATCATGCCAGGACTCGCACATCTCCCAAATCCATTAGCCAAAAACCCAGCAGCGGGGCACTGGGCAATGGAAGGGCAGCACCAAAGTGTACAGTGGTTGAGCCAGCCCTGGCTGGACGCTGCAGTTGCTTTCTTAAGAAACTGGAGGGTACTGTGATGATTTGCCATTACTGAGATGGATGCAGCAAAGCTGTCAAGGGGTGAAGTTGGGACATAGTTGGAGGCCCCATTTTTCCTTTGTGACTTTGATTTGCATGCTTCTCAGAAAATAATGATGTTCTTGCCATCTCTGTAAGCTGGAAAACTGTTCTTGTGCTGCTTTTTGGCTCTTGTGAAGTGACATCAGTCTTCACTGGTCTGTTGCTTTTAGTCTCCTTGTCTCAGGAAGGATTGGGCAGAGAGGAATAAGATGTTGTCTGATCTTTTTACTGTCACCTCACCCTGACTTTCCTGGCTTTGGGTCCAGCTTACTGAAGATGAGACAGATCTAGTAGAGCCTCTGCCTTTCATGAGACTCTTAAATTCAAAACAAGCTGAATTATTACTGTTGCTCTGAAAACCGATGAAAACACAGTGTCATTTAAATCGAAGATAAAATCAGTAATTTTGAAACCACCTGCTGTAGCTTCTTTGGAACCACTAGATGTATCTTTCTGGCTTAGTTGCGCCTGGGCCACCCTGTCTAAAAGATACCCCCAGAATCATAGTGCCCATCAGCCACCATGAAGATGTGCTGTTGAGAGAGGACTCATGGACAAGCACTGTTCTTCCCTGAGAGAAAACTCCTGATCCCAAGTAGGAAAAAACCACAAATAAGAGATGATCAGACCTAACTGACAGCCTCTGTGGATTTTTCTCTGCATAGACAGTGGAAATTTTGAAGGATTGAAAATATGACTCGGGAATAATAGCCAAACATTTCCCCAGTTCTCTCCCCCTCCACCCACTGACCCCCCAAAAAGTAAAATTGTGTCAAAAAGTGCCCAAAGAGAAGAGGAGGGCATGTTTCTGCATGTGTATGCTTTATAGCACGGTGGTCAGGACATGGACCAGGGGTGAGAGAGATGCGCAGGCTCCAAGACTTTTGTTTGCGTAGCCGAGACTACTGTCTTGCCCATTTCTTTGCCGAAAACTAGGAGAGGTGCTCCATCTCAGCTACTTACTGGATCTCCAAAGCCCAAGGGTTGCAATTTAAAATGTACATCCTTTTGTGCAGGAACAGCCCAGTAAATCTATTACTTCGGACATTTTTGTCCCAGGTCTTCTGTTTTCTTCCTCCTGCCCTGAGCTGTCAGCCCAAGACAAGGATGACCGGCTTAGTGCTGCAGTTCAGCAGATGCCCTCCCCATCACTACTTAAGAGGAGGATCTTGCCCCCTGTCATATTTTGTATGATGTTTTTCAGGCCATTAGTCTAATGGCTTTGTTCAATCGGAGTGCAGGGAATCAAATTAAAATGGATCCAATTATTTAAGTTATCTTGGGAGATTTTGGTAGCAGAGAATGATTGTTATTTCACCTTGCCTCCTAAGAGAAGTTGATTATCTGTTAGAAAAAACAGACAGTAATGGTAATTTAAATCTTTCCTTGTAAAGGTCTGGAAGCACAGAAGTGTAATGACGGTAACACTGAGAATATCAGGTCATTTCAAGAAAGGTGTGTCTTAAGTTTTGTTAGAAATAGTGGATAACAATATTCTTTATCTTTAGCAGTGGGCAGAGGGATGTACAGCTGCAACACAAATACTGTTTTCCTGAACGTTAGTTACCCTTTTAACACAGATGCAAAAATCAACAGATGGAGGTGTTGGTAAGCAGACTTGAAAGCATTGGAGATCTTACGACAAATAATTAGAGTAATCATTAACTACATCCTGACAAATGAGCCAGGCCTGGAAATGCCACTGTGGTCTCCTGCAGCATCCCCAGTCCTTGTATTAGCAAGCTTCTCTGAAGTATTGGTGATCCAGGCAGGTATTCACATCCACAGGGACCATACCCACAGTCCTAATGTCGGCAGTCCATGTCATAAGGATTTTGGCACTCGTGTTATCTCTCTTGACACATCCGTTGGGTGCAGCTGCTTTGACATTTCCAATATTCAGCTACTATCTGATGCAGCAAGTGCACAGTTCCAGTGTTTTTTTTTAGCATGGAGACTTTGTCAGCCTTGCTTTTTGGTAAAGTAAATACATAAATAAAATCAGTAGAAATGTTGTTTCTTCTACATCAGCCG
Organism: Syrrhaptes paradoxus; assembly: GCA_013400615.1. Lineage (NCBI taxonomy): Eukaryota > Metazoa > Chordata > Aves > Pterocliformes > Pteroclidae > Syrrhaptes > Syrrhaptes paradoxus. The sequence goes on from VZTO01010887.1 coordinate 17,524, forward strand.
AAATTGACCTGATGCAAAGAGTGTGTCATGCTGCTGTAGAGTAGAGCTTTATAGCACCTTATCTTTTTCATTTTACTTTCCAGTCCGCTTAAAATGCTAAAAATTCAGATGCTCAGACTGAGCAGTCATCAGTGCAAATACGCAGACATGTGGAGGGATGGACGGTGGAAACTGTTTGAACGAGAAGTTGAACCATTACTGCAAGGCCGCTTCCCTCTCCTACTCCCATGCGCCAGGAAAACAGGATGCTCTCCTTGTGCTAGCACAGCAGTTTTATTGGATAAATAGCTTTGAAATTCGGGTGCAACCTGAAGGAAAAACCAGGTGCAGAGACTTGTGTGGAACTCAGGCGGTTTGAATCTAAATTGTGCCCTCTTCAGAAATAGAAGAGTAAGATGACTAAAGCTATCATTAATATTTACAGCCCCAAAGTAGCTGTCTGCTGGTTTATAGCCATGAGGGTGAGGGGTTGTCTTCTAGCAGTCTGCTGTGGCGCTTAAGATGGTATTTGCTGCCTGCTCCAGCATCTGAATTGAGAAGAGCAATTTCTGACTGTGTACTCCCTACAGCTGACAGTCTTTAGCTCCTCTAGCAGCCATTGGAGAGAATTGGGCATGATACCTAAACAGAAAAGTAAGGAGGGACTCATGAGGCTTGGTTATGTAGCTTCCTTTCCTTCAAATTCCTCCCCTCCTTCCCCCGAGAGGCATGTACGAACAAGCTACAATTCAGGGCGTATTTCCTTTATTCTTTTTTGTGTGTCTCATTAAAATAAGGCCAGCATTTTGTCTGCGTTATTTGACTCTAGGAGCGTCCTCAAGTTGCCAATGTGTGTTTGGCTTTCTATGCATTTCTGAGTCAAACACTCTTTTCCTTGTGAACTCAATATACTTGTGCTGTGCATGGAAACCCAGGAACCTGAAAGAAAGCAGGGAGATCCTGTAGTTTCAGGGAGCTGATCCTTCTTTCTCCTATTCATCTCAAGTTGGCAGAACAGCCAGTTCACTAAAGCAGCAAGAGAAGTGGCAGTTCACTAATACGTTTTCTGGCATTGCATAGAGGCTCAACAAAGACACTTTTTGGCAATATTTTTCTTTGGGGTTGTTTTAGTGTTTTTCTTTTCTCTCAGCCTTCTTTGGACATTGGGTCCTGCATGATAAATACCAAACAAAAACTTCAGGCCTATCTGAAGATGAGTGGTAGTTTTAGGAATGAGCTGCTCTGAGTTAATACAGCTGTTCCCTATGTTTAGCAGACAGATGAAGGTTTTGTTCTTTACCTGCTATGATCATTCATTTATGTCACATTTTTGTGTTATTATTGCCATTATTGCATTCCCGACAATGTGTTTGTAGGTAGGTTCCTGCAAGCATATCTGTTTTGTCTCTTATTTCCCCCTTTGTACAACATGCTTGGGAGATTTGTCATTCTGAGCACAGTCACAAACCTTGTAAAGCTTGGGGTACTCAGCCAGATGTCCTGGTTCAGGCCAGTCTCTGACAATAAATTCAAACCAAATGCTGTTGAAGTTTAAAGAGAATTTTGAAAATCAAGTTGGCGTGGCAAAGACTCCAGTTCAGTTGGACGAGTGGATGTGCAAATTTGGGGAGCTGTCGCCACGACCTGGCATTTGACTTGACAGAAGGGGATCTCTCATACTTGTAGGATGTTGTACAGATACATGCTCTTGGCCAAAAAGAGATTGGTGGTTAAAATCGCAAACACTGTTGCCCATAGGTTATATGGACAGAGGCAGTTTATATTGTCAAAAATACTCAGAAAGGCTTATGTCGTAGTTGTAGGTTGTTGGTTGGTTGGGTTTTTTTGTCTGCTTGGTAGCAGAATCTTGATAACTTTGAGAGGAAACTTTAAACATTTAGGGAAGTCAGATTTCATCAGTTTGTTGCTTTATCCAGTGCCAGCAGTGAAGCGGTGAAAAAATATTAACTTTGTTTTAATTTGAAGAAATGTCACAATTTGGTTGGGTTTTATCCTATTTCTGTATTGAAAAGAAATCTCGTGCAGATGCCTATCACGGTTACCTTCACAATGTTGTGAAATGAACTTCACTGCCAATTTCATGGTTGAATGGCTCGGTATAGACACACCCCATCGCGGTGCTGGGGCACTCTGCTTAAATTTGCAGCTCGCAGCGTGCCACTGGTTCCTCTCTCAAACACCACAGAAAGGGATCATTCCCATCAACGCAGAGGAAAGTACTCATTAAGACCACTTGCTTTGAGTCTTCTCTGCCAATTTCTTTTTCTGTAGGTGAATTTTAGCTTGCTGGAGAGGTCCCTTTTACAGCTTTGGCCAATAAAGTCTTCTGCCGTCAATAAGGAGGCACGTTTTAGTATGCAACCAGCATGTCTCAACCCCACATGAGAAGAACCACACAAAATGCAGTTCATCTTCCCTCGGCCCTCCTGCTCGTCTCAATAGTCCTGAGCAAAGTGCAGAGGACCATGTTTTACCTTCCTTTGCAAAGCTTTGATAGCCTTGAGGACAAAATATATCCGTAATTCCCAAGATGGTCACCCAGTTGCTAGGTGGCTTGGTAAGGTCATCCTTGTGACCTTTGCTGTTCACCTTGGTGTGGTCAGGATTTCATTCCTTTCTCACTGCTAACATTATTTCCTTGCATAAAGCTGCTGGAACTATTTAAGTAGCTTTTTTGATGATCCTGTTTTCTTGGCTCCCTGTAGTATTTTTTTTCCCTTAGCTCTGATCTAAACTCTTTCTCATTTTCAGAGCTATTTCTGGTTGCTGGACTTGGAATTATTCATGAACTTGAAGCTACGTGCATAGCTTTCTTTGACTGCAACATTTCTTACATAGATATAGCATTTTGATTACCTGATGGGCCCCATCTTTTTTTAGAGGCAGCAGTTTTTAAAATCAGAGGCTTTCCTCTAAATCTACTGAGCAAGAGCAGTAGCCTGCAGAGCTCAGCGACCATGAGGCATTGTAGAACTTAACGCTTAAAAAAGAGGGTGAAAAAAGTGAAATCACAGCTATGAAAGCCACACAGAAATACTCTGCGAATTTTAGCCAGCAACCCGCCATGCTTTATTCATGACTTTGTTGGTATCATTCTCCCCTCCAAGTGTTCATCTCTGAAACTGAAGCCTCTGCCATAAGGGCCTAAACAGATATTTCACCAGGGCCAAGGGTCTAAACTAACCAACATTTGAATCAATAAAAGAATTCCCATTGTAATAACAATCAGCAAAGACCATATGTAGCTGCACTTAGGTACTCAGAGAAGAAGTATTTAGTCCTTATTTTAAATTCCTGAACATGGATACAGACTGTCTCTTTTCGGAGTCCAGTGAAGCATATTTTTTTTGCTAGGCTGTTACTGATTTTTTTAAACTCATATTTGTGCTCATTATAAATGTGCCAGCTGGTATAATTACTCTTTTCCTCTTGGCCAACTTCCTATCAACTTCTTGAAAGAACAGAAATAGAAATGTCTTTTTCCCAAGAGAGGCAATATAGACTTTACAAGGGGATGGTTTGAACTTTCAAGCTCTTAAATGAGGTACTTTGTTCCTTTTCTCCTGGCCATTAAAGTAATTAAAAACTTAATTTTTTATCTTTATGATGATAGTGGCAAGATGGTACCATTGTGTTTAGAAAGTTTTATGTTTATAATGCCGTTTCCTAAATTAGATTACTTTTAATAAGAGAACATCCCTCTCCTGGGTTTCTGGCTAATCTAAAGATGTGCTTTCTGAAGTGCACATTTTTAGTAAAATGAAGAAAAAAATATTGGATATTCCTACTTATGAGAACATCAAAAGATATAGATCAGAAATTGCTCAGTCCATCAGAAGTCCCCAAAAGTCTCTCTAAATTCGAGAGAGATATATTTGACAGATGGACCACACAGAGGATAAGGGTTGGCTGGATGGTCAACTCCAAGAGCTGTGGTCAACAGCTTGACACCCAAGTGGAGACCAGGGACAAGTGGTGTTCCACAGGGGTCAGTACTGGGACCAGTGTTGTTTAACATCTTTGTTGGAGACATGGACAGTGGGATGGAGTGCACCCTCAGCAAGTTTGCTGATGACACCAAGCTGTGTGGTGTGGTGGACACGCTGGAGGGAAGGGATGCCATCCAGAGGGACCTGGACAGGCTGGAGAG